>JAZKJV010005141.1:600000-806553 GCA_037367405.1 Ottelia alismoides
AATTCATTAAACTCATGTTCATTTATCTATGGAATTTATTCGAGAAGAAATCGTAGGGTTCTTGGTGGAACCCTAATTGTATTCATCGTGAAGATGGTCTACATCCTTTAGCAAGCTACAACCATTATTGTTGGGTTTCATTATGTGAAACCCTAGATGAAAGAAAAAGACACAAGATCATCATGCACAAGATCTTTGCTTCCTCGTGCACATTTCCATGCATGATCCCCTTTGCCATCTTCCCAATAATCTATCATTGAAGAAGGAGCATCCAGTTCAAGCAGCATCCCAGTTCTACAGCAAAGAAGATATGTGTTCCTCTTGAACCCTCCATGTAGATGTCGTCGCCAATTTTCAATAGAAAAAGGGGAAGAACTTCAGCAACATTCCATGGTTCTGTAACCACCAGGCAACAATGATTGGCCCTATGGAAGCCTCCTCCGTACAACACCCTATGGTCAATGATATCTCACGATGCCCCTAACTCCTCTCTATCCAGACTTGTGCGAGGGCATCTTCGTCCCTAAGTGGCGGTGTCCGCAATTCCTTTCTTATGTCGGCGATGGCGATGTTGATCCCCATTCCTGTTCTTCGATCAACTAGCACAGGAAGACTCCATCTTCTGACGGTGATGATGCACTCCATCTTCTTTAGTGTCACACATCTCCAGTTCCAAGCTTCCAAGTTGGGGTGTTGATCTCGTTAGAAAGCCCCCACTGAGGGTGGCGTTCTATGTGAAAGTAGGGTTCTCCCATGGGAACCGTAAATAGTAATCCCAATTAGTGTGGGGTCTCCGTTACAAATAAAAAAGAAGATATTATTTGGGCACACGTTAGCTAATGGAAAAGGATAACTATTGTATTAAAAAATGAGAGACAAAGAGAGATAGGAAAGGATGAGAGTTCTTTGGGCCCAGTTGAGCTACTTAAGTATTCAAAAAAACAACAAAGGGGGCCAGCAACCAAAAAAGCCTTAGCAGAGTAGCTGCATATTTTGACCCAATTTGGGCCGTGATTTCAAAAGAAAAAAGAGAAAAGGGTGCATATAAAAAAATACATACGCATAAAAAACAGTAGGGAAATAACAGAAAAAGGGAGATCTGCTTATTGTTTTCTACGTACTCATCTTCATATGTTCTCCCAACTTGGTTGATGTCATCTATTCTGACTAATATGGGAGAAAGGGGGAGTACTATGTAGAGTTCTACATGTCAGATTCTCCAACTCAGATTCCCGGCCAGTTGTCAGACTCTACGGTTCAGATTTAGACTCTGCATTCAGATTGTTTCAGAGTTTATAGTTTGATGAGTACATGTTAGAAGAAAGGGAGTCTTCGATATGATTCATGGAAAAACCCTAGGCTCTCTCATATAGGGAGAGGCCTTAAGGGTAAATTACATAGACGTCTACATAAAAGAGAGAGATAGCAACAAGCTACATAAACCATTATTAATTCACGAAACTATCTCTACACTCCCCCTCAAGGTGGAGCATAGATGGCGATCATGCTCAGCTTGGATGAACATCTCTGAAAGGGTCCTCTGAGCAGTGGCTTGGTGAAGACATCGGCGGTTTGATCTCCTGAGCTAACATGTGCAGTGGATATCAATCCTCTCTGGATCAGGTCCCTGGTGTAATGGCAGTCAACCTCAATATGCTTGGTCCTCTCATGAAAAGCTGGATTGTTGGCAATGAACAATGCAGCCTGATTGTCACACTGAAGCTTCATAGGTAGAGGTACAGCTACATGTAGATCTTCTAATACGGAGCGAAGCCACATCATTTCCGTACTGGCTTGAGCCATTGCCCTGTATTCGGATTCCGCACTGGACCTTTCCACCACAGTTTGTTTCTTGCTTTTCCAAGAAACCAGAGAGCCTCCAACAAAAACTGCAAACCCTGAGGTTGATTTTCTATCCTTAGGGCATCCTGCATAATCTGCATCTGCACACGCTGAGATGGATAAGTCTGTGCCCTTTCTGAATAGCATCCCTAACCCTGGAGAAGACTTCAGATATCTCAGTATCATGTGTATAGCATCCATGTGGATCTGTCTTGGCTGCTCCATAAACTGACTCACCCGGCTAACTGCAAATGCAATGTCTGGACAGGTTATGGTAATATAGAGGAGTTTTCCCACCATCTCTCTATATCTCCTCTTATCTACTTCATCAAGTATCACCATCATACAGCTTCATGCTGGGGTCCATGGGGATGCTTGATGGTTTGCACCCATCCATACCAGTCTCAACCAGGAAGTCTGTAATGTACTTCCGTTGTGTCATCACCAAACCATGTGCATTCCTTGCAAATTCTAACCCCAGAAAATATCTTAGGGTTCCAAGATCCTTTGTAACAAACTAACGACCTAGAAATGCCTTCGCCCTCGCTATGCCCTGAATGTCGTCTCCCGTAACAAGAATGTCATCTACATAGACCATTATGACAACCGTACCTGCCGAGGACTTCTGGACAAACAACGAGTGATCAGCATTGGACCTCTTAAATCCCTGGTGCTCAAATAGATTGGACAGCTTCTGGAACCACGCTCGTGGACTCTGTTTGAGGCCATATATCGCCTTGTGAAGTCTACAGACCATATGCTTCTCCCCCTCAGCAGTAAACCCGGGTGGCTGCTGCATGTAGACTTCCTCCTGTAAATCCCCGTACAGAAAGGCATTCTTGACGTCGAGCTGAGAAATGCTCCAATCACGAACCACTGCAATAGATAGTAGAATGCGGAGAGTCGAGTGTCTCGCCACTGGAGAGAATGTATCCATGTAATCGACGCCATATGTTTGTGTAAATCCACGGGCGACCAAACGTGCTTTGTACCTGTCCAACATGCCATCTGCATGATATTTGACTGTGAAGACCCATTTGCAGCTCACAACGGATGCATCTGGAGGTGCAGGGACCAAAGACCATGGACCACGGGACTGCAAGGCCCTCATTTCTTCTTCCATAGCTAATCTCCAGCACTCACTCTTCAAGGCTTCCTGGTATGTCCGTGGTATGTCCACGGAAGACAATGCTGTGGCAAACTTCTGAAAATCACCTGTGAGTCGGTGGAAGGAAACCTGTGAAGCAAATGGATAGGATGCACACTGTCGTCTCTGTTTCCGAATAGCAATCGGAACATCAAGATCATCATCTGGGTCCACCTGGAAAGAGTCATCCTGCATATGTACCGAACCTGACCCGTCAGTAGTATCATCATCTGAACATACCTGAGGCGTAGTGATTGGTTGTTCTGTTGTCTGAGCAGGACCTGATCGACGCGTATAGTGGTTAGGAAACGGTGATATGTTTCGCTGTGGAATGGGTGGAGGTGGAGGTGGTGATGGCGGTGGTGCTGGCATAGGAACTGACACAGGAGACGACTCGGGTAAAATACAAGAAGGTGGTGGTGGAACATAAATATCATCAGTGGTGGTGGATGGTACCATTCTGTCCCCAGCTGGCGAGAAATACATGACCGACTCGAAGAAAGTGACATCCGCACTAACAAAGTACATGTTGGTTGTAGGATCATAACACCGGTATCCCTTCTGGGTTCTGGAATAACCAATAAAGACGCACTTGACTGCTCTTGGAGAGAGCTTATCAAGTCCAGGAGATAGACGATGGACAAACGCCACAACGCCAAAGACACGTGGTGGCAGTGAGAATAGTTCCTTGTCTGGAAAAATAAGAGAGATGGGTATCTTCTCTCCAAGGACAGATGACGGCATTCTATTGACCAGATAGTATGCAGTAAGGACAGCATCCCCTCAGAAAGAAATAGGAGCACAACTTTGAATCAACAGGGTACGAGTAATATCCAAGAGATGGCAATGCTTTCTTTCCGCCACACCATTTTGTTGGGATGAATATGCGCAGGTGGTTTGATGAATAATACCCTTCAATGACAGAAATTGAGAAAGAGAGCGTGTACAAAATTCCAGGGCATTATCAGTCCGAACATATTTGACTGACAAAGAGAAAACATTCTGCACTTCATTAATCAAATTTTTGATAACATCTCCTGCTTCAGATTTATTCTTCAAAAGAAATACCCAAGAGACATGAGAAAAATCATCTACTACCACAAGATAAAACCTGTGTCCCTGGTGATCGGGAACACGACTCGGACCCCATATATCTATATGTAACAACTCAAAAGGGGAGCTACTGCTCCGACTCTGACGACCTGGAAAGCTCGACCTATGATGCTTTCCCAACTGACATGTTTCACAGCGAAACGATGAACTTGGAGAGATCTGGGGCAGAAGATGGCGCATTTTCTGGAGCGGAAGGTGACCAAAACGAAGATGCCAAATGTAAGGTGAGACTGGTCCAGCGGAGTGAGAGGAGACGCTAGCATAGGATTCCCGAACCAGCCGATATAACCCGTTCTGCTCAGAGCCACAGCCAATCACCTTGCCCGTGAGTATGTCCTGAAAAATGAGAGAAGACGGGTCAAATATAGCTCGACAATTCAAATCCTTTGTAATCTGACTAATAGACAACAAATTCAGTGAGAACTCAGGGGCATGTAAAACATTCTGTAGCTGCATAGTGGAGGATAAGAAAACCTCCCCCTGGCCAACAAGGGGTGAGTGGGAACCATCTGCTATCTGTACTGAACGACCCGGAGGAATATCCCTGTAGTTCTGTAATCGTCCTCTATCTCGACAAAGATGATGTGTGGCTCCGGAATCGATGACCCAGTCAGATATATCGTGAGAAGGTATGAGTGCTGATGATCTACCTGAGGTACTAGCTGCGGCGGATGAACTGGCAGAGGCTGTGGCAGCAATATCTGAAGAGCCACCAGATGAATCACCAGAGGAATGTGGCATAATATCGCGGAGACGGGCCACAAGTTCGTCAAATCTATGATCTACAGTAGACGGTAATGGAGACTGTGAATGCTCTGTAACCCGTGCCGATGCTGGGAACCCATGCTTTGAGTAGCATGTCTCCTCCGATTGTCCAGTTCTGTGACAATACGAACACATCTGACTGAAGCGACCGCCTCTTCCTTGAGGTCCACGGCCACGTCCACGACCACGCCTAGAAGGCGGTCCACCTCTCCCACGCGAAGCTGCCATCGTAGATGGGGGTGGAGTAGAAGAGCTGGAGGAAACTGGAATGCGACTGAGCCTTCTGTAGACATCCTCCACTGGAGGAATTACTGCATCTGCTAGAATCTGTGACCGTGCAGCATCATACTCATGATCGAGAGCAGCAAGTAGAACGCCCACCATGGTGGTGTTCCGAAACGTCTTCTGCTGCTCCGGAGTAGCAGTCAGAGGGATGGTATTGTATAGCTTCTCGAACATCCCTCTTAGGGATGTGTATAGAGAATGGAGAGGTCTGCCGGCCTGCTTCATCGTAAAGATGTCATGTTGAAGCTGCAACATCTTTGTCTCATTTCGCACCTGCGAGTACGTAGCAGCAAGTATGTCCCACATTGCCTTAGCAGTGGGCTGATGGAGGACATCGTTAGCTATCTCCATCGTCAACGTACCAGACAACCCGACTTTTGCGTAAGCGTCATCGGCCTCCCATGAGGCATAGATCCCTGTATTCTCCGCAGGCTCATCCTCGGTAAGAATGTGTTTCTTACCATTTGATTTCATGAGGCTCATGAACTGCATAGCCCATAGCTCATAGTTAGACCCGTCCATCTTCACTATTGGCGCAGGACCTTTGAATGCGCCGGTGGAGGGCAAATCGACTTTCGATTCTGACATACTGCTGCTCGAAGAAGACGAAGGGAAAATAGACACGGTGATGAATGTCTACACCAACTGCATCGGATTTGAGTACGTGTGTAGACTTTTACGCACTCAAATCCATAAATCGGAGGAAGAGAGGTCTAGGGCACGCCTCCAAGGAAGTTACAGCCCTTGAATCACCTCGAGAACGACGCCTATGGACTGCTGGAGGCCACTGGAAGCCCTACGGCGGCAGATGGGGGTGCCGCTGGGGCTGCTGGGGCCGCTGGGGCGGCTGGAGGTGGCAGACGGGTGCCGCTAGGGCTGCTGGGGGCCGCTAGGGCGGCTGGGTGCCGCTGGCTGGGGCGGCGGGGCCGCTGGGGAGGGCGGCTGGGAGCCGCTAGCGGCTGGGTGCCTCTGGGAAGGGCGGCTGGGGGCCTCTAAGGAGAGCGCTGGGAGGGCGGCTGTGTGCCGCTGGGGCTGATGGAAGCCGCAGGCAGCGGCTAGAAGAGAGAAGAAGGGAGGGGCGGCGGGTGGGGAAGGGAGGAGAGCCCTAAGGCGGCTCTGATACCATGTTAGAAGAAAGGGAGTCTTCGATATGATTCATGGAAAAACCCTAGGCTCTCTTATATAGGGAGAGGCCTTAAGGGTAAATTACATAGACGTCTACATAAAAGAGAGAGATAGCAACAAGCTACATAAACCATTATTAATTCTCGAAACTATCTCTACAGTACATGTATACGATCATTATTTAAGTGTCCCCGTTTTTTATTTGGACTCAGAGTTTTCATGCGATCCATAGGGACTCCAGAGTATTTGATATATGAGTTATCTTATTGTTTTTCATATTATCTATTTATTTTATCTTCTTGTAATTTTCCCAACAGGTTCCTCTCCTATATAAGAGAACCCTAGGGCCTCTCATTAATGCAATCAATTATTTTCCTTCTACATGGTATCGGAGCGACGGTCTTATACCTGAGTTCCCGTATCCCACCAAACCCTAACCCTACCCGCGCCCCCCCTGGCCATCACCCCTCGCCCCCCCCCCACTTCGGCAGCAGCCCAGGCTGTCATCCAGGCCATCCCATGTCATTTCCCCGGCCGCCTGGACCCCTCCGGCAGTAAGCCAGGCCGCCTCCCAGGCCCCTCAGATCGCCGCCCCAGCCTCCTAGGCCCCTCCGGCATCACCCTGGCCCTCCAAGGTCGCTGCCTCGACCGTCTAGGCCTCCCCAGCCTCTGCCTCGACCGTCCATGTCGCTGTCGACCCTCTCGTGCGCCTCTATGCATCTCTGCAAGTCGTTCTGCGATCTGAACCAGACTGATTTGACCAGAAAACGAGATTTCAGACTTATAAATCACGTTTTCTGACCTTAACGAGCATCGAAGATTTATGATGATGGTTGTATGAGTCTACACGTACAACCAATCCTTCGTATGATCTTGTAGACTTGTTCATTTCAGTCTACTCCCCAGTTGAAATCCATTGCTCAGTCGTTTTACCATCATGTTAGAGAACAAGAGTGACATTTTTTCGTTCGGAGCCTTCGAGGGCCCAGCCCCCATCGTTAGGATGGATGGGACCAACTATGAGTTGTGGTCCATATAGTTTCTCACCCTCTTGCAGTGCAACAAGGAGAACTTGACCGATCCAGAGCCAACGGATAAGACTGGGGCAAATTCTTCTTGGAAGCAAGATGACGTGTATGCGTGTGTTTGGCTATGTGGGAATCTCACCACAGAGATTGCCAATGATATTCTGAACCAGCCCATCTCCAAGGTGATGTGGGATACTTTGGCTTCCACTTATGCTCAAGCGAAGAATGAAGCCAAGATTCTTTAGCTACAATTTGATATTTATAAGGCCAAGCAGAATGGTCGTCATTTGCACGTGTACTTTTCACTCCGTGGCATGTTCGAGATGCTTTATAGCTATATGCCTATTACAACATCTCTAGAAAAGTAGAAGGTATATAGGAACTCCACGATGGTTGGAGTTTCTTGGACAACCTTGATACAGAGTATGATGCATCGCATACTCATCTTCTCATTGGAGCTACCATACCTCCCATGGAGTAGGTCTATAGCCGTCTCAGCCGGATTACCATGCATTCTACAGCCACTCCTCAACCCTCATAAGCTATGGTCGTTTCTTGTGGCCGAGTAGGGACGTCCCATACTAGAGGACGCACCTCTCGTGGCAGAGGCGGTGGACTTCCGCGGGGCCCTTGCACCTTCTGTCGTCCGTCGGGACTTGTAGAGGATACATGCTACAAAAAGCATGGATGTCCTATTTCTGGTTGCGTAGCAAAACAGATTGAGCCTTCAGATACACTTGCTTCCCAGGCCGATCCTCGCCTGGATAATATTGTCTCTCGTATTCGAGAGATCATGACTCTTGTTGCAGGAACCACCACTACAGATACTGCAGCCACAGCCTCTTCAAGCTCCTCAGGTATCGCTTATGCTTTCACTAGTAGTAATGGTGCAGATATGACAGAGTGGTTTATGGACTCTGGTGCTTCCCACCATCTGTGTGGAGACAAAGCACAATTGAGGTCCTACAGGACCATACCACCTGGTAGATGGCTTGTCATTATCAATGGTGACACTTACCTATTACAGGATAGGGGGAGGTGCATTTGACGCCGTCCATGCTCCTTCAGAATGTTTTATATGCTTCTGACTTTCAGATGAATTTACTTTCCATTAGTTAGATTACTAAGAATCTGCATTGTCGTGCCATCTTTGACGCATCGTCTCTTTGTTTCAGGACATACTCGCGGGAAGAGTGATTGGATGTGGTCGTGAGCAATGGGGGCTTTACAGACCGGTTCAACCTCCTCATGCTGGTGTTCCTACAATACCTAATGGACCAGTCTCACCACATCTGTGGCACCTTCGTTTTGGCCACCTTCCTCTGCACCATTTGTAACTATTGGACAAATTTCCTCTTTCACTAAATCAACCAAATCAGTGATCGGGGGCAGGGACACCTCCGGCTCGAGTCTGCGAATGGTTAGTGTGGTCGGTTCCACTGCTTTTTGATGTGATTTTCACAAATGAGAAAGGGGAAGTGAGAGAAGCTCTGCTTTTTCTAGTTCACTTTTCCCGCTCTCTTTCACCTTTCCGAGAATAGTGAAAATGTGTGCTATCTTCGAGGGCAAGCAAGAACTCGGAATGAGCCATCGTTTCCAGCGAGACCAGACAAGCTTAGTAAGAAAAGTCAGCAGAGCAAGGAAGAGAAGGACGACTAGCAGGGAGATTCGGGACCGGCTATAAGTTATATCATGTTCTCCCTCAGATTTCTACGAGATCCCCCTTCCGGTGTGAGGCATGCCAGCTTGGGAAGCATCATCGTATCTCCTTTCCATCCCATCAGATTCGGAGCAATTCTCAGTTATTTGAGTTCCTTCATTTAGATATCTGAGGTCCGAATCGTGTTCCTGATTACCAGGGACACCGTTTTTATATTGTTGTTGTTGATGTTTTTTCTAGACTTTCAAGGGTCTTTTTATTGAAGAATAAGTCTAAGGTTGAATCTGTGATCAAATCTGTTATTAATAAGATAAAGAATATTTTTCATGCCAATGTCAAATATATTCGTTCTGATAATGCTTTAGAGTTCTGCACCTTACACTTTCTGACTTTCTTAGATCTCTTGGCATTGTTCACCAGACCTCATGTGCCTATACATCCCAGCAGAACGGTGTTACTGAGCGCAAACACCGTCACTTAATTGATGTGACCCGAACCTTGTTGATAAAGAGTTGTGCTCCTCGCGCCTACTGGAGCGATGTTGTCCTCACGCGTCAGGTATGTAATGAGTACACTGTTTCTACTGATGGCACTACTAAGTTGTCTGTGCAACAGGATTCCATACAGGATGAGCAGGCGCCCTCTCAAGAGGGGAACTTACGAGCTCAAGACTTGGCAGATGATCTCGATGTGTCGATTGCTCTGCATAAGCAGAAACGTAGGTGTGCTACTTATCCTCTTGTAGCTCAGGTTTCCTTGAGCAAACTGTCAAAGGATTTCATGAGGTTTACCTTGACACTATTAGCAGTGGAGATACCACGAACATATCAGGAGGCTCTTCACGATAGTCAGTGGAGGTTAGCCAGGGAGGAGGATATGGTTGCATTACAGTCACGTGATACGTGGGGCCTTGTTCCTGCTCCAGTTAGCATATCCATTGTTGGATGCAAATGGGTGTTCACTGTGAAACACCGTGCATATGGCATTGTGGATCGCTATAAGGCGAGACTTTTGACATGTGGGTTCATCCAGACACATGAGGTGGACTATCAGGATACTTTCTCTCCAGTTACTAGACATTCTATTATGTGCATTCTACTTTCTGTTGATGTGACACGAGATTGGTGTAACATCCGGATCCGAATGAACTGAAGCTCCTGTCAAGAAAAGGATGTTGCAAGCAAGTTTGGATCTCCAAAGTGGAGATATTCAAAGGTACATATCTCTCTCCTCTTTGTTCTCATTAAAGTCAATGTTGAAGTTTCTAATTCAGTTTTTTTTATGTTGCTATCCATCAGGTATTTTATCTATTGTTGTATGTTAGATAAAGCCACAAAATCCTTCAAACTTAAAGGATCAAAGGTACAATCTTTTCCCCTCTCTTGCTGCTTTCAATGCATGGTCTTTACACATTTTGATAGTAATAGGTTGCTTGAGTGTTGTATATTCTAGATATGCTATAACTGGGTTACCATATATTATAACATGTTGGGAACAAGGGTCTTGTGGTAATCTAAAGCAAATGGAAATTTGACTCTAAAATACTTGTGTATTGCATGTGGCAGAAGATAGATTGCACTTTCATCTAAATTCTAATTGTATATTCCTGGTTAATATGATGTGAATACATAAATAACATCTTAATACTAATAATAGAAGTACAAATGATTCCCAAGAACATTTAAACCATTGTGAGATATACATGAGGGTCGGTAAAGGCAGTGATATCATGTTCCGCACAAGGATCATTGGAACTAGAGTTTAATGTAAGGATATACAACACTAATGAAGCCTATAAAGAAGGTCATCATACTTATCTCTTGAGATGGTATACATAGAATCATGATATCATCAACATCTCAAAAGACTGTTTGATGAGCTACAAGTTTATTATGCTTTAACCAGCAACAATCTTCTCTATGGCCACTACATCTAGAAAAGTAAAATAATATGTGGCTCATCTCGATGTAAAACAATCACGGTTGTGGGCATGAGTGGACCTAATCTGTCCCTCCTAGAAGAAGCAACCATGGCAGAGGTGGTCTCACCTTTCTTAGGTGTATGAAATAATATAGATAATATACTCAACTTAATATGTACCTCCTAACTAGAAGAAATCTTTGATATAGTAATCCTTTGTGACAACACGACCTCATATGGAGATTCCAGATCCGGAAGAAAAATATCAACAATCAATGGATATCTGAACAGTCCATGTGTTGCACATATACAGACATGTGTGTAAGAATTTAGCCTTTTAAAACTAGAATTCCTAGCATAGCAGTATTCAACTAAAGGTTGGGTATTCTGCTTCATTTTAAACATTAGACAAATCTGCATAATGCAAGCAAAATTCTTCTCTTCAGAGTATAGTCAACTTAAGAATCTGCCACATTTTTTTTCATGGTTTTTGATGCACAATATCTATACCGCTGGAGCATATTCCATTTTATGACATAATCAGGAGATTATTTTCAATGGAGCATAATCCATTTTATGACATAATCAGGAGATTATTTTCAATATTAAGTATTCTGAAATCTGTTAAATATATTGTTATCAACTTATTTGGATTCTTAATCTCGAGAACAATCACAGAAGGTCTACTTCAACCTATTGAAAATGATGAAAGATAAAGAATTTAACTATGATCCAGCTTAATGATATCAAGATTGCGTAATTAACCCGACATATTTTTTTTAGCAAGGGTAGGAAGATACAAAGTAGCTAAAGGGGTATAACTCTTGGCTGGGAGTTTGATACATCCAATTGGGAGGGTTTCTCAATATCTCTTAGTAATAGTGATAAAGAATCGAAAGATGGCTACGGTGGATAAGTAAATAATAATCTCAATATATTAGCATTATTAGAATGACTTGAGATCTAGTGGAAGAGAAGATCCAGGGTGAAATTTTGCAGTACCAGGAAGGATTGCATCGACCATCTTTTCATCTTTTGTTCAATATATTAGGGTATTTTCATACAAGAGACTTAAAAAATTAGATCAATAGTCTTGCCACTAAATTACGAGTTAAATAACAAAAGTAAAATTTCTACATTAAATTTTAAATTCAGTTCCAATAAACAACTTATGATCTCGTGTTTGAAAAAGGAGTTCATTGAGATATTTTCATAAATCTAGATTAATAAGCAAGCCGCCAATTGATGAGATCATCTATGATCAATGACTGAAGATCTTTGTGATCAATCATTCAAAATCACTAAAGTATGAATCACTAATCAATATAATTATCAACAAGATACCTAGATCTGTAAAGTTGACTACATCAGAGTTCAAGAGAGGATGAGAAATTAAGTTAGTGATGATGATTCAATGATGACTAGTAATTAAAAGTGTCAGTCATGGTAACCTTTACGCCTGACTGTGTGAGGGGGCGGTGACCCTCAGCTGGGCGGAAGATTAGGAAGCCCAGTTAGGGCAGCGGCCGCTTCGTGTGCGGGTCTAGGATCCCAGTCTTTTTCTCGGTTTTTTCGCGAGTGCTCGCAGTTTTTACGCCTCTCTGGGATCCACAGATTTTCTTTTAAAGACCAGTTCCGCTGACCCTTGTTCTTTAGGGTACCTAGGCTGGAGGACCCTTGGTTTTAGTTTTTCGAGCTCGTTAGCCCGTACCGGTCGGGCCGGTTTTTCTTTTAGAGCGACTTTTCTAGAGAGTCTCTCTCACCCGTCTCAGTGGCGTAGTTTTGGAGTAGACCTATCCCTCTATTGGACCGCCCTTCCAATTAGAGGGCGAGACGGAAGAGCCTCTTTTATAGGCTACTTCACCGCTTGAGTTTTATTTATTTTTCGCCAACAGACTTGGCGATGTTACATCTGAATCATCCATGTATACATCTGAATCCTCTATGGCTACCTCTAAATCAGTTACAGTTGAATCTGAAAAAGATGCATTGAATTTGGATTGAGTCACAATTGAGTTGGCTAAAGTTGAATTACAGTTGAGTTGGTTTCCGTTGAACTAGTTACTTTTCTGCCAATAATTCCTGGCAAAGAGAAAAGACCATATCATGAAAATCATCCTTATCAGACTATCTACCAGGTTTGAGAAAAACAACAAGAAAAAAATCAAAACCCCATATCCATCATATACTCTTACTATGATCAATCCACAAGATTCTTAAACATCTTTATAAGCATTATAGAGATAATGATTATATCAGAGTCTCATCATTCATATTCTCAAGACCAGTCAAACTTGTATTATAATTAATAGAAAGGCAATGAATTAAATATGGACCACATGATATTGGTATATAAATGATTAATGTAGGTAATTAGTGTAGGATGAGTAGAATGGGGTTTTACATACCAAACAGCTTGAAAGCCTGTTTCATTGCAAGTAGCTTTAAATTTTAATTGTCAAGGCCAAATTACTTGCTTTCTTTTGGAACCACAAAATTTCCTGTTATTTTTAATTAATTAAGATTTACTCAACATTTGTTGATGTTCTTTTCTCCCTATTCCATGGATTGCAGGCAAAATACCTGCACCGTTGTATTGGGAGAGTTGAATGTCAATTTCTGAAGCAAAACATAGCAGGTATGTATGTTATAGTTTGTTCAAGATATTTATGCTTTTATTTCTCTTCTGATAAAATTGGGATACATGTATATAATGCAATTTCTGTTGTTACATATAAACTGATATGGAAATTTATGCAATATAAGTGTGACATGTTATAGTTCCGTGGCCTGTTAGTTAACGTGAATGTCATCCGTATAAAAAAAAATTTCCCTAATTTCCAGTTCCCTAATGCGATTTCTAGAGAATATGATATTACGGATGATGTGTAAACGGGTTTCCCAGATCCGTAGAAGCGGGCCTCACAGTTTGGTATCAGAGCAGTGGTACCCCGCTACATACATTCGTAGTATTATAGTTCTGATCACATTAAATCCTAGGATTACGACAATCCATTGATTTGTCGTGAGTATGGAGGGGAAATATGACATTCAAAATAAATGACCACAGATGTCACCAATTGCAACTTATTTCCATATTGTATCCCAAAAAGAGAAAAAGCATAATAGAAATATCCGCGAACAACAACTATTATAATTAAGGATATTGATTCTTATACAGAACCATGGCATCTAGTGCCGACCTTTCTCTCTTTTTAATTGATTCTGGAACGATGAATGATCTTTGAACTTCTAACTTCAGTAGGTAGAGGTGCAGATGCCCTAGATCATCCTTGTCACATTATAGGCCGTGTGGCTAGTTGCTCATCATAAGACTAATAGTCTGATAGCTACCAATGTTGATTGGTGGACATGAGACGATAGCAGGCTGTCTGCTACTACAGCTCAATAAGTTTGACCTAACTTTGGGTATGAATTGAATGTCAGCTCATCATGCCTTATGTAATTAATTCTTGAAGACAATTGTCTTCAAGATTCCAGACTTACCCGAGTCTACCTATAAAGGTACATTACATGACTCCAAAATGGAGTATATCTCAGTATTGAGAACTCAAAGACTTGTTGATTAGGGATGTGATTCATATCTAGCAATTGTCCGAGAGACGTCTGGTAGAGAGCCGATGGCTCAGGATATTACGATAGTGTCAAATTACCCTAATGTGTTCGCTAATGATTTGTCAGGTTACCACCTGATAAAGAGTTCGAGTTCAAAATTACATGACTACGAGATATACAACCAATCTCGATAACTCCGTACCGCATGACACCAACCGAGTTGAGAAAGGTAAAGGTGCAGCTACATGAGTTACTTGACTTAAGTTTCGGAAGGTCGAGCACTACACCTTGGAGTGCTCCCGTTCTTTTATCAGAAAGAAGGATGGATCAATGACATTAAGCATTGATTTCATACAACTGAACAAGAAACGGTGAAGAACCATTACCTCTGTCATACTTTGATGACTCGTTCAATCAGCTACATGGATCTTTGGTATTTTCAAAGATCGATCTCTGATCTGGCTACCATTAGCTGAGGATTCAAGATTTGGATATTCGGAAGACAACATTCAAAAGCATAAGTAGTATGTTAAGCTGAACAAATATGACTTATGGTTATCCAAAACCTCATTCCTTGGACATGTCATTTCTGGAGCAGGTATGCCAGTTGACCCTACGAATATTGAGGAAGTTATGTCTTGGGAATATTCCAAGACAGTCACTCGAATTCGAAGCTTTCCTGAACTAGATAGTTATTATAGATGCTTCGTCTGTGGCTTTCCATGAGTCATTTTGACACAGATGAGAGTTCCTTTCATTGACCTTAAAGGACATTGAAAGAAAGATTAACAAATGTGCCCATTCTTGCACTTTCTTCAAACATTCAAGATTATACAGTATATACAAATGCTTCAAATGAATGTTTAAGAGTGGTTCTGATGCAGCAAGGTTACATGATTGTTTATGCATCACGTCAATAGAGGCTGCATGAGCGGAATTACTCCATCCACGACTTGGAGTTGGTAACAGTTGTCCTCGTTTTTAAGATCTAGCACCACTATCCATATGAGGTGAATTTTGATATCTTCATAGATCGCAAAAGTTTGAAGTACATATATAATCAGAAAGAGCTAAATATGAGACAACATCGGTTGTTTGAACTACTGAAGGATTTTGAATACATGATCTCTTACCATTCTGGTAAAGGAAACGTGGTGGCAGATGCGCTTAGCAGGAAAGCTCACACACATACGGCAAACTAGCTATATACATGAGATGTACTCGTAACCTTGACTAATTGACATCCTCATAAGAGTGCGTCCTCATCTACTGTCATACCACCGCGATTCAACAGCCTTTGGGATTGCATAGTAGAAGGATATAGGACATATCCTTGAATTTTAGACAGATGCATGCGTGTCATCAAGGACAAACGTGATGATTTTGTGAGGACTAAGTCTATTTTGTGGAAGGTTGGCTGGGTAATTGCGCCCAACAATGAGTAGTTGCGTAGAGATATTCTTGATAAGGCACACAATTCACGATTGTCTATTCTTCTTGGTAGCACAAAGATGTACCAGGATCTAGGTCTACATTCTGGCAGGACGGAATGAAGCGAGATGCAACATGTCGTGTTAGCAAGTGCGTGATCTATCAGATGGTCAAGGCAGAACATAAGAGACCACCATGGTTGTTACAGTCTCTCCCCTTTTTCGAATAAAAGTGGAAGAACACTTCTATGGATTTTGTCACGGGACTAGTAAAGACAATAGGTGGTCACGATGCTATTGGGATGTTGTTGACAGATTGGCCAAGTCAGTCTATTTCATACATATCAACATGACCTACACTCCATCTAGACTGGCTAGATTACATGTGCAAAAAAAAATATTATCAAATTTTATGATATACCACATGAGGTAGTGTCTGATGGAGACTCGAGGTTTATATCTCACTACTAGTACCGGCTTATGTCAACACCACAGACAGAGCTGAAGATGAGTTCTGCATACGATACTATGTGTTATTCAGATACTTGAGAATTTGCTATGTGCATGTACTCTAGAGTAGAAATGATCTTGGAAGGACCACCTGTCATTGGTAGAACTCCCGCACAACGACAGTCATTAATCCAGTATTGGTATGACATCATTCGAAGCCCTATACGGGCGGAGATGTCTCTCACCTCTCAGTTGGCGTAAGGTAGGTGAACATACATTTTACTCTGTAGATCTCTTTGGGAAGGGGCTACGAGAACTGTTGATCAATCTTGTAAGGGGAAGGCTTCTGATGACTCAGAGCTGCTAGAAGAGCTATGCAAACCGTCAGAAAAGAAATTTGGAGTTTCATGTAATCCGATCCTCTTCTCTTAATCGATTCAAATAATAATTTATCAATATTTAACTTAATCCTTCATATTGATGGAATTCCTGAAAACACAAGAAGGAGATTGAGTGTTTCTATGAGTATCTCTCATAAAGGGTGTACAGAGATTTAGTGCTCATAGCAAGTTGACACCACGATACGTTGGATTATTTGAAATTTTTACTCGTATGTGTAAGGTGGTCTATCGAGTAACCCTTTCTCTACACCTATCAATTTAAGGAATTACAAGTACGACCTTCACCACGTCATCAGCTATGAGAACCTTGACGTGGAGTCAAATTTGATTTACAAAGAGAAGGTTAGTACAAATACTCGATAGTGTTGTAAAAAAAAGCTTCGCAACAAAGAGATTCTTCTAATAAAGGTGCTATGTCACCGACATGATGTCAAAGAGGCAACATGGAAGACAAAAGTGGATATGCGGGCACGATACCCACAACTCTTTCAGGTAATTGCCAAAACAAGCCCATTTAATTATATATATTGAAAGAACACGGCTTGTTTTCCCTTTGAGGTTTTTATGGGTACAAAATTCTTTGAGGTTTTTATGGCCAGATAAGATCCAAACAAGACACAAAGTGACCTTGACCCGAGTCTCGAGGACGAGACTCCCTTTGAGGTTTTTATATTTGTAACATCCGGATCCGAATGAACTGAAGCTCCTGTCAAGAAAAGGATGTTGCAAGCAAGTTTGGATCTCCAAAGTGGAGATATTCAAAGGTACATATCTCTCTTCTCTTTGTTCTCATTAAATTCAATGTTGAAGTTTCTAATTCGGTTTTTTTTATGTTGCTATCCATCAGGTATTTTATCTATTGTTGTATGTTAGATAAAGCCACAAAATCCTTCAAACTTAAAGGATCAAAAGTACAATCTTTTCCCCTCTCTTGCTGCTTTCCATGCATGGTCTTTACACATTTTGATAGTAATAGGTTGCTTGAGTGTTTTATATTCTAGATATGCTATAACTGGGTTACCATATATTATAACATGTTGGGAACAAGGGTCTTGTGTTATCTAAAGCAAATGGAAATTTGACTCTAAAATACTTGTGTACTACATGTGGCAGAAGATAGATTGCACTTTCATCTAAATTCTAATTGTATATTCCTGGTTAATATGATGTGAATACATAAATAACATCTCAATACTAATAATAGAAGTACAAATGATTCCCAAGAACATTTAAACCATTGTGAGATATACATGAGGGTCGGTAAAGGCAGTGATATCATGTTCTGCAGAAGGGTCATTGGAACTAGAGTTTAATGTAAGGATACACAACACTAATGAAGCCTATAAAGAAGGTCATCATACTTATCTCTTGAGATGGTATACATAGAATCATGATATCATCAACATCTCAAAAGACTGTTTGATAAGCTACAAGTTTATTATGCTTTAACCAGCAACAATCTTCTCTATGGCCACTACATCTAGAAAAGTAAAATAATATGTGGCTCATCTCGATGTAAAACAATCACGGTTGTGGGCATGAGTGGACCTAATCTGTCCCTCCTAGAAGAAGCAACCATGGCAGAGGTGGTCTCACCTTTCTTAGGTGTATGAAATAATATAGATAATATACTCAACTTAATATATACCTCCTAACTAGAAGAAATCTTTGATATGGTAATCCTTTGTGACAACTGACGAGTCGCTAGATACGGTGTTTAATTCGGCTTCGTTGTAGCACGTGTACTTAGCGATTCGGTCAGAACCGAGAGAAGATCTCCGTGAAGAGTGTCTCGGCTTAATTTATATCCCGGGCAAGTCCGGGGTCGAACTCAGGGAGGCAAAGGAACAACTTGGGTTTAATTCAAAAATTTAGGTCTAGATATCCAATGTGGTATTTTTTTAGATTTTTTTATGCAAAAATCAAAACAAATGCAAATGCGGGTGAATCAAGATACTACGAAAGCATACAACTTAGCCTAGTTTAATTTAATGCGAGATTAATTCAATTAAGCCAAATTATATTTTTCCAGTAAACTTAATCCAATGATGAATGCAAAACATACTTTTTTTAGAATTTTCAGGGTTAAAATGCAATAAATAAAAATGCACACTTTTTATGGGTTTTTTCGCAATTTCTCACACAAACAGTAAGTAAAAATTATGAAAAAAAATACTGGAATGAAAACATGATGCAAGGAAGCTTCCAGTTATGAATTTTTTATGTATTTTTTAGTGAAAACAGAGTGAGAGTGAGTAATTAATTCCTAATTAATCCACGTTATCAAATTAATCAGAGTGTGATTTATCTCAAGTAGATATTTAGATGAGAAATCCAGGAGACTTGAAGTTTCGTGAAAAGGATGTCTGTGGATTTAATTAAAAATCAAATACTAGAAACACTCTACAATTTATTTTGGGCACAAGACATTTCCATTGTAGATGAAATTTGGACAGAACGTTTATCACATATCAAGGCATCACATATAATTTTTGTGGAATTTTTAGAGCAACCGTTTGTGAGATATTAATTTAATGGCACAGAATGGGTAAACTATGTAAAATTTCAGTTAAACAATGATAATTAATTACCCACGAGTCACAAAAATATAAATAAATACCCACAATGTAGAGAATTAGTTGCTCAGCACAATGGTATTTTTCATTGAATAAAAAGATGCCAGATTGAAGTTCAAATTGCTAATCGAACACAGGGGTCTTTGTGCAACACAGAAAACATTATTTACAAAGCAAATATATACAGGGACCTATTTGTAATTACAAAAACATGAGAAAGAAAAGATGTAATTTTTACAAATAAGAAAAGTAAGGAAAAGAACCTCTTCTTCACCTTCGTTCCCAGGTGGGGAGAAGAACCCAACGCGGGTGGATGGCGGACGCGCCTGCGGGGTGGTGTCGGCGGCCGCGCCGCGCCGCGCCGGCGCGCGGAGGCACGGCGAGGAGCGCGGAGGAGGCGGGCGTCGCCGCGGCGGTGCGCGGCAAAGGGAGGCGCGGGGCGGCGTCACTGGGAAGACGCGGGACTTGCGTCGCGGTTGCTGGAGGAGTCGGGGCCGCGCGCGCGGCTGCGGCGGGGCCGCGCGGTCGGAGAGGGGCGGCGCCGCTGGTTGCGGGAAGGAGGAGGGGCTGGGCGGCGCCGATGGTTGCGGGAGGCGGTAGAGGAAGACAGGGGGGCGGTGGCGGGCGGCTGCAGTCCTCCTGTTGTTTTTTATTTTTTTTTTGATTTTGTTGTTTTGTTTTTTTACTGCTGTAATAACAAAAAAGGATCTTTTTGTTGTTTAAAATTTTTTATTTTTTTTTTAAATTTCTTTAGACAGGAAATAAAAACATAAACATATGGGAAAAAAATATGATGATGATGGTTATGAAGATGAAGATGGAGATGAAATAAAATGGGAAAAAAATGCTATGATGATGGTGCTGTAATAAAAGGACTTTTTTTTGTTTAAAAATTTTTTTATTTTTTTTAATTTTGTTTAAAACAAGGAATGAACATGATGGGAAAAAAATGATGAGGTGGGTGGGTGGTGGTGATGATGATAGACTAAACAAATGGAAAAAAAAAACAAACGGTGTGATAAAACAACAAAGAAATAAAATATTAGATAAGATAAGAAAACAAGAGGATGATGAGGAATACTTACCTGGTCTTCGCCAGTTTGGCGGAGCAGCTACGCTGGACTCCTGTCGTCGCCTCGATCCGATTGGCGAAATGAAAATCGGAGAAGCTACGCGAGCTCGACGGGGAACTCGTGACGCGAAGCGGAGCTCCGTGGATCTCACCTGAAGGAGGTCGTCGCTTGAGGACGATGCTTCGCCGCTGTCACCAACAAAACACTCCAAGCTCTCTCCTTATTCTATAAGAATGGTGGATGGGGAAAAAATGTGGATGTGGAGATGATTATAAAGAGATGAAAAAGAGAGGTTAGAATGGTGGTGGTGTTGAATGGGAAGTTGTATTATTGGTGGAGTTGAATGGGAGGTTGGTGGAAGAATATGGAGTGGAGTGGGAGTTATTAAAAATGATGGAGTTGAATAGAAGTTGGTGGTAGAGAAGTTATTGTAGAGAATGGGAAAAAATAAATACATAAATAATGATATAAAGTATGCTACTTTAAATACAACAAAAATAAAGAGGGAAAAAAAATAGTGGTGAATTTACAAATAAATACATACAACATGTACAATTTTTGTTTACTTTTCTAATTTGTATTTTTTTTCTTTTTAATAAGAGATATTTACAGCGGAAAAATACTATAAAATAATATAATTAAAATACAACACAATCATGATATTTTTGTATTTTTAGCAATTATGAAAGATACAATAAAAATTAAAGAAAGAATGAATATATACAAGGTATACAATGTACATCTAGGTCCCAAAACCCAACTTTTGCAAACGAGCTCCGATTTTAATGAAACCACTTCCGTTGGATAGATAATTTTCTAACTTGAACTTTAAAAGTGAGTTTGGTGAATTTGGAGTTCATACGGAGCGGGAATTTAGCTTGGAAGTTGGTCTTTACGGCTTTTTCCCATTGGGATCTAGGAGCATTTATTTAAGGTAAAATTTGTTTTGTATTTTTGTATTTTTATATACATTATTATAAACAAGTTAGAGAAAGAATTAGGCAAAAAGGAGTTGAAATGAAATTATTAAAAATAAATGAAGTTTTGGGCTATTTACAGGTATACAACTCCTTTATTTTTGCGGCTTTTTATGTGTAATTTATTTTGTACAATCTAATATACAATAATTAATGTATTTTATTTACAAGAGTCATTTTGTTAGTTTATTGATTTTATGGACATTTATTAGGGAATTTACTCGGGGATTTTGCTAAGATCAAGATATTAAGATGATGAATCGCGGATTCATCACCCCCCTATACTTAAACTTTGCTAGTCCTCGAGGAAAAAAAAATGAATAAGTTAGTTTAACCCCTGACTGTGCATGTGAATACAAGACTTGATCCGTTCAAGAACTCTCGGTTTTAGAGATCCTAAAATTCTAAGCTGAACCAAGCTCTAGTCAAAAGGTACCCAATTTCCCTAATCATCAGACTCTCTTTGTATACGTATATATAAGGGATATGACTTTAAGTGTTGACTGCAGTTACAAGAGTAGAGTCACAACGTCACCCAAGGTTCCAGTCCAAGAGACTCTCCTATGGACCCAATCCTCAACACTAGGGAATAAATCATTTCTTGCATCCAATCCACCGTCTCTTTAGTTGTCAGACTTGAAAGTGTAGATGGAAGGCCAGTCGATGGAGGGCATAGGATTGTGTCATTTCTTCTCTCCCTCTCATTGGAACAAGGATCCTCTCAAGTGCCTTATTACGCAACGCATTTTTTTGGTGTTGATCAGTGCGTCCGTCAAGAGAAGTTGGAGCCGTCTGCACTTGTTTTCCTGGGAGTACACCGGGGTGTGCCTTTTTTGAGTACCTATCGTACCTTCTACACCCAGACTTGTAGCATTTACGATGCAGAGCCCTTTTTTGGTGCAAGCCCGACTCCTGGTCCTAATAGCGGTGGTCCAAGTGGACACTTTGAAATGGTTGGGAGCGCTCGCCTTTGGTGGAAGCTCTTTTGATAATTGACTTTGTGGAATGAGAGCTTTTTCTTTGACATTTCATTGCTTTGTAGTATTTGTGGCTAGCTCCACTGCTTTTACCAAGAGTTGGCGCACACTGATCAACAATTTTTTTATTTTATCACACCCTGGCACATAGGTAAATATCAAGAGATAGTACAAGAACCATGTTCTCATACTGGCTAAAGATGCTGACACTCAGGTTTCATGAAGCCTTTATTGATTTTATCCCATCCTCGAGCATCATCAAATCAAGTCCAAACTCAAATCCCTCATCCCAGTTCCTCAAGTGAAATTTCAACTCATCTCATCATAACTGCAGTCGTGTATGTGAGGTGCAGATCATATTCTTAAGGTAGAGACTAAGCATGCAATATAGCACACACATCTTTCAAACTAGGGAAATGTGAATAATTAAGTCAAGGACCCTAATGACTAAGGCTGGTTAACTCAAAATCTCAAGACCTCATAAACCAAGTGTTCTTGAACATCACTAGTCTTGTGTGAAAGTGAATTGTGTCAGGGATTAAACCAACTTATTAGTTAGTTTTTTTTTATGAATGATTGATTTTTTTTTAAGTTTTAGAAAAGTTTTTTTTCAAAAAGTTTTTTTTTTGACAAACAAAGGCAAAGGAGTTTTTTTTTTTGAAAAAGATAGGTGAATAAGAAAAGACATTTTTTTTGTTGTTTTTTTTACCCATCCCATAATTATTATATAATATATATATAAATACATGAAAGTACGAGGTATGGGTAAAGTATATATGTAATATATACACGCCCCCCTATACTTAGGCTGTGCTATGTCCTCATGGCACTAGGTGACAAAAATCCATAGCTCGTACTAAGTACAAGTGGGTGAAAAGAAGAGAAGTGAGGGGGAAAAAAATGTGGATAATACACAATGGGCATCCGCCCCCCTATACTTAGGCTCTGGTCAGCCTAAGTATTGGAAAGAACACAAGAATGGGGGACCAATGAGAATGGGAAAGAATATACAAAAAGAAAATAAAAAGAAGAGAAGGAGTAAATCGGGTCACTCACCCCCCTATACTTAGGATCTAGTCATCCTAAGTATAGCCACAAAATGAAAACGATACGGAACTGGGGCGAGTGATGCGAATCATGAGGGAAGGAAGTGAATAAAGGAAGGAAGATATGTACAAGGAGGAGGAAGAATATACAAGGATCAAGAAGGTTTGTGACGGACCTTCTTGCGGGAGCGATGGGGTGGGAAGTATACACATGTGTCGCTGTCAGAATCGTCCTCCGAAGAATAATAGTGAGGTGTGGGGAACGTCCAACGGGGGTCGACACACGGATGCTTGCTCAAGTATGGCTTCAGAACAGCCGAACTGAGCTCACTCATATAGATCACCTCATCCGGACCTGATGAGGACTCCTCAGAAAGTTCCTTCTCTGAAACATCGAAGGTAACCTTCTTAATCGGTTTTCTAGAACCTGAAGCATCAAGAGGAAGAGGAGATTGATACGTCTTAAGGAGTTCGGGGGAACACCTCAAGGAATCAACACCCGTCTTCTTCTTACCAGATGACCGACTAGAGGATGGAGCAACCGATTTATCAAGATTGGTCAATTTGGTCCCAGTTGTCTCCTTTGGTGTATGTCTTGGATGTGGTGTATGTGAGGTTCTGACCAGAGGTTCATCATCAGATGAGTCACCATATGCATTGTAATACTCCTGCAGGGTCAGCACACGTCTCTGATAAGGCACAGTGATCTCAGTTGGCTTGACATTGTTGGGTTCTTGTGTCGGATCGTCGAAATGATCAAGGCAATCCGCAAAGGTCATGTCCGACTCACTGATAGCTTCTGGTCTTGAGTCCTCTCTAGAAGCTGTCGTGGTGGTGGTGCAAGCAGTAGGCGGTGTGTGGTTGTAGGAAGTGTCTAAACCAATGGTTGTCTGGACAGTCGGTATCTCAGGTGTAGTAGAGAGATGGGACTCAACTGTCTCTCGAAGGTCGCGACTGTCTGCAACTTTACGGGTTACCTTGGAATATCGTGTGTCCTCAAAGATCGGGTGAGGTCGGAGTGCTCCCAATGCAGAGAAATCGATCTCCCGAGTCTCACAATCTATAGTTGCCTTAGCCAAGGCTAAGAACGGCTTCCCAAGAATGATCGGAAACTGGGTGAACTCTCCTTGGTGCTCAATGTCAATGATCGTGAAGTCTATCTCCAGTAGAGCACCTTGGAAAGTGACGATGACTGAAATGGTTCCTCTTGACCGTTTAACAGATCGATCCACCAACTGAATGATCTCTCTTGACTTCTTGGCAGATCCGAGTTTGAGCTTGGCAAACACGGAGGTCGGGAGGATATTAATCGGTAAGTCATCATCGATTCTTGCATGGGTGAATGTGGTATCTTTGATTTCACAATCAAATCTAGGTAACCGCTTTACTCTGCGGCTCTTGGTTTTTCTCCCTATCATCAAAGATGTGGCCATGGACACTATATGTATCTCAGTCCTTGTTCTCTTATTGCCCGACCTTTTAGGCATCAATTTACTTCTCACAAATCTTTTAAGGTCGGGAAAGTGCTCAATGGCCATTATTAAGGGAAGCTCAAAAATCAACTTTCTATCCAATGCTTCCCTAACCGCAGGATCCAATTTTTTTAGATCTTTTCCTTTTTCAATTTTTATGGTATTTTCCGAGTTTTCAATTTTTTTGGTCTTTTTGGTAGGTGAATGAGGACTAGGAGAATGTACATACTCAAGTTTGGAGGAAAAGTGGTTAGTAGAAGAGGGAGGTAGAAGGGACTCCAGCTGTACATGATGTGTGGTCAATCCAGTGTCTTCCAGGTTTTCGAAATTCAATCCGCAAGATCCATGATCCACATTCCTACCTGGACTCTTGATCGGTCTACAAATGTCATCCTCCAATAGGTTCTCATGACACATCATGAGAGAAGTTGACGCAATTGGAGGGTACTGCTGAGAACTCGGGCTCTTATACTCAACAAACCTTGACTCGGGTGTGTAATACTGGGTTGAGTATGGCCCATATGTATGGCAGTTGTTGGTCGGAGCCTCATCAGGCGGAGTTAGTAGACAGGGGGTCTGTAAATCAGTCGCATGAATCCAATCCCCTGTATATGTCGGCTCTCCGAATGGGTGATATAAAGGTTGGTCAATGTGGTCTCTATCACTCAGGTCAATCAAGTCAGGAAGATCGTACGGTGCAGGCCTCTCCATTCGGTTTATCTGGTTGACCATGTTATACCCTAAGGTTAAGTCGTGATGTGTGTATGGCAATTGTTGTTCTGTCCCAACTTGAGGTGAAAGTGAGGTATGTGGGGTCAACTGATTATGCCAATCATTCATCTCAGCAGTCGCTTGCTCTTTGATTTGTTCCTTGATTCCAGCAAGCGGACGAGAATATAGTGAGTCAATCCAAGGTGGTTGTGGGTCAGGGGTGCAAGAATGTGGTGTAGGTGAGAAGGACGAAGAAGTGGAGAAGTCAGTCGGAGTTCTGACTTCGCGGTTGTGGTGTGGGTATGAAGAGGAATAAGTGGGTGGAGATGATCGGAAGATGGTCGAAGAAGGATGACTTGGATATGATGACCAAAATTCTGACATCTTGGAAGGGAGATGGGAGAATGAAGCGGATCGAGGAAGAAAGCGTGCAAGTGCACCGAATAACACACAAAACAAACAAACACAAGAGCAAACCCTGAGTTCACCTACTCAACACAGTGATGGTCGCAAAAGTCCGACCGTTTATCTTTTCAATTTTAATCAGGTGATGAATCAAGATATCAATCCAATTATGCAAGGCTCAAAAGTAGGTTTTGGGCACTATCCTAGGGATACGTCCTCACCTCTCAACAATCACAATTAGCCAAGCATACAATGAGGGTTTTACTCTCCCAAAACAAGTGTTAGTTTTAGTCAATTTTTTTTGATCAACTCTGATTAGCAGTCCCGATTTTATGTTTGGTTATCACTTGATTAGTCCACCAAACAAAGCACGCCTAACGATCAGTCCCGATTTCCTTTTAACCTAAGTTTCAAAAACCAAGGGGAGGGAGTCGAGAAAAACCGATGCAAATGATGAAATCAATGATGCATGCCCAGTTCAGAAGACTTACAGTGATCCTCGCGCTCTACATGCGGGATGCAAGGCAGAATTGAAATTTTATACTAATATGAATGCAAACGAGAAACCGTTCCTAGACAAGCAGTTCTATTAGCGAGTGATGAACAAGTTTAATTTGACTAATAGCCCAGCGGTCTAAGTGCGTCTCGTTAAATGTGATGTGTGGTCCTAAAAGTTACGAGCACAAGCAATAAAGATATTCTAATAAAATGCTCTAAGAGCCGCGAGTGCAAGTCCTATTCTACGTCAATCAACCACACAACCACGGGCGGGTAAAATGTCCAGTCTGGATACAAACGCGAGCTCTCAAACAAGAGCCGCTGTAAAGGAGCAACTACCTAAATAATTACAACGATTTACAAAAATTCTCTCGATGATAAATAAATTCTCCAAGCTCTTCAGCAGTCGGCGCGCGACGCGTCCGTCGACCTCCGATGCACTCCAAGTTCACCGGGCCCTCGCAAGAAAAATAAAATTTATATTAGAGAGATAAAAACAAAATATATATAAGAATATGAAGACAAATAATTGAAAGGAAATGGATTAATTACAAGTGGGCTCGGGGGTCAGACTACCCGAGTAAATGGAAAACTAACTCCAAATTTTTAAATTAGTCCCTAAGCCGTTTGCCTCCCCGGCAACGGCGCCATTTGACGAGTCGCTGATTACGGTGTTTAATTCGGCTTCGTTGTAGCACGTGTACTTAGCGATTCGGTCAGAACCGAGAGAAGATCTCCGTGAAGAGTGTCTCGGCTTAATTTATATCCCGGGCAAGTCCGGGGTCGAACTCAGGGAGGCAAAGGAACAACTTGGGTTTAATTCAAAAATTTAGGTCTAGATATCCAATGTGGTATTTTTTTAGATTTTTTTTATGCAAAAATCAAAACAAATGCAAATGCGGGTGAATCAAGATACTACGAAAGCATACAACTTAGCCTAATTTAATTTAATGCGAGATTAATTCAATTAAGCCAAATTATATTTTTCCAGTAAACTTAATCCAATGATGAATGCAAAACATACTTTTTTTAGAATTTTCAGGGTTAAAATGCAATAAATAAAAATGCACACTTTTTATGGGTTTTTTCGCAATTTCTCACACAAACAGTAAGTAAAAATTATGAAAAAAAATAATGGAATGAAAACATGATGCAAGGAAGCTACAGTAATTTTTTTTGGAATTTTTTGACAAGTTATGAATTTTTTATGTATTTTTTAGTGAAAACAGAGTGAGAGTGAGTAATTAATTCCTAATTAATCCACGTTATCAAATTAATCAGAGTGTGATTTATCTCAAGTAGATATTTAGATGAGAAATCCAGGAGACTTGAAGTTTCGTGAAAAGGATGTCTGTGGATTTAATTAAAAATCAAATACTAGAAACACTCTACAATTTATTTTGGGCACAAGACAATTCCATTGTAGATGAAATTTGGACAGAACGTTTATCACATATCAAGGCATCACATATAATTTTTGTGGAATTTTTAGAGCAACCGTTTGTGAGATATTAATTTAATGGCACAGAATGGGTAAACTATGTAAAATTTCATTTAAACAATGATAATTAATTACCCACGAGTCACAAAAATATAAATAAATACCCACAATGTAGAGAATTAGTTGCTCAGCACAATGGTATTTTTCATTGAATAAAAAGATGCCAGATTGAAGTTCAAATTGCTAATCGAACACAGGGGTCTTTGTGCAACACAGAAAACATTATTTACAAAGCAAATATATACAGGGACCTATTTGTAATTACAAAAACATGAGAAAGAAAAGATGTAATTTTTACAAATAAGAAAAGTAAGGAAAAGAACCTCTTCTTCACCTTCGTTCCCAGGTGGGGAGAAGAACCCAACGCGGGTGGATGGCGGACGCGCCTGCGGGGTGGTGTCGGCGGCCGCGCCGCGCCGCGCCGGCGCGCGGAGGCACGGCGAGGAGCGCGGAGGAGGCGGGCGTCGCCGCGGCGGTGCGCGGCGAAGGGAGGCGCGGGGCGGCGTCACTGGGAAGACGCGGGACTTGCGTCGCGGTTGCTGGAGGAGTCGGGGCCGCGCGCGCGGCTGCGGCGGGGCCGCGCGGTCGGAGAGGGGCGGCGCCGCTGGTTGCGGGAAGGAGGAGGGGCTGGGCGGCGCCGATGGTTGCGGGCGGCGGTAGAGGAAGACAGGGGGGCGGTGGCGGGCGGCTGCAGTCCTCCTGTTTATTTTTTTTGATTTTTTTTTTTGATTTTTTTGTTTTGTTTTTTTACTGCTGTAATAACAAAAAAGGATCTTTTTGTTGTTTAAAATTTTTTTATTTTTTTTTTAAATTTCTTTAGACAGGAAATAAAAACATAAACATATGGGAAAAAATATGATGATGATGGTTATGAAGATGAAGATGGAGATGAAATAAAATGGGAAAAAAATGCTATGATGATGGTGCTGTAATAAAAGGACTTTTTTTGTTTAAAAAATTTTTTATTTTTTTTAATTTTGTTTAAAACAAGGAATGAACATGATGGGAAAAAAATGATGAGGTGGGTGGGTGGTGGTGATGATGATAGACTAAACAAATGGGAAAAAAAAACAAATGGTGTGATAAAACAACAAAGAAATAAAATATTAGATAAGATAAGAAAACAAGAGGATGATGAGGAATACTTACCTGGTCTTCGCCGGTTTGGCGGAGCAGCTACGCTGGACTCCTGTCGTCGCCTCGATCCGATTGGCGAAATGAAAATCGGAGAAGCTACGCGAGCTCGACGGGGAACTCGTGACGCGAAGCGGAGCTCCGCGGATCTCACCTGAAGGAGGTCGTCGCTTGAGGACGATGCTTCGCCGCTGTCACCAACAAAACACTCCAAGCTCTCTCCTTATTCTATAAGAATGGTGGATGGGGAAAAAATGTGGATGTGGAGATGATTATAAAGAGATGAGAAAGAGAGGTTAGAATGATGGTGGTGTTGAATGGGAAGTTGTATTATTGGTGGAGTTGAATGGGAGGTTGGTGGAAGAATATGGAGTGGAATGGGAGTTATTAAAAATGATGGAGTTGAATAGAAGTTGGTGGTAGAGAAGTTATTGTAGAGAATGGGAAAAAATAAATACATAAATAATGATATAAAGTATGCTACTTTAAATACAACAAAAATAAAGAGGGAAAAAAAATAGTGGTGAATTTACAAATAAATACATACAACATGTACAATTTTTGTTTACTTTTCTAATTTGTATTTTTTTTCTTTTTAATAAGAGATATTTACAGCGGAAAAATACTATAAAATAATATAATTAAAATACAACACAATCATGATATTTTTTGTATTTTTAGCAATTATGAAAGATACAATAAAAATTAAAGAAAGAATGAATATATACAAGGTATACAATGTACATCTAGGTCCCAAAACCCAACTTTTGCAAACGAGCTCCGATTTTAATGAAACCACTTCCGTTGGATAGATAATTTTCTAACTTGAACTTTAAAAGTGAGTTTGGTGAATTTGGAGTTCATACGGAGCGGGAATTTAGCTTGGAAGTTGGTCTTTACGGCTTTTTCCCATTGGGATCTAGGAGCATTTATTTAAGGTAAAATTTGTTTTGTATTTTTGTATTTTTATATACATTATTATAAACAAGTTAGAGAAAGAATTAGGCAAAAAGGAGTTGAAATGAAATTATTAAAAATAAATGAAGTTTTGGGCTATTTACAGGTATACAACTCCTTTATTTTTGTGGCTTTTTATGTGTAATTTATTTTGTACAATCTAATATACAATAATTAATGTATTTTATTTACAAGAGTCATTTTGTTAGTTTATTGATTTTATGGACATTTATTAGGGAATTTACTCGGGGATTTTGCTAAGATCAAGATATTAAGATGATGAATCGCGGATTCATCACCCCCCTATACTTAAACTTTGCTAGTCCTCGAGGAAAAAAAAATGAATAAGTTAGTTTAACCCCTGACTGTGCATGTGAATACAAGACTTGATCCGTTCAAGAACTCTCGGTTTTAGAGATCCTAAAATTCTAAGCTGAACCAAGCTCTAGTCAAAAGGTACCCAATTTCCCTAATCATCAGACTCTCTTTGTATACGTATATATAAGGGATATGACTTTAAGTGTTGACTGCAGTTACAAGAGTAGAGTCACAACGTCACCCAAGGTTCCAGTCCAAGAGACTCTCCTATGGACCCAATCCTCAACACTAGGGAATAAATCATTTCTTGCATCCAATCCACCGTCTCTTTAGTTGTCAGACTTGAAAGTGTAGATGGAAGGCCAGTCGATGGAGGGCATAGGATTGTGTCATTTCTTCTCTCCCTCTCATTGGAACAAGGATCCTCTCAAGTGCCTTATTACGCAACGCATTTTTTTGGTGTTGATCAGTGCGTCCGTCAAGAGAAGTTGGAGCCGTCTGCACTTGTTTTCCTGGGAGTACACCGGGGTGTGCCTTTTTTGAGTACCTATCGTACCTTCTACACCCAGACTTGTAGCATTTACGATGCAGAGCCCTTTTTTGGTGCAAGCCCGACTCCTGGTCCTAATAGCGGTGGTCCAAGTGGACACTTTGAAATGGTTGGGAGCGCTCGCCTTTGGTGGAAGCTCTTTTGATAATTGACTTTGTGGAATGAGAGCTTTTTCTTTGACATTTCATTGCTTTGTAGTATTTGTGGCTAGCTCCACTGCTTTTACCAAGAGTTGGCGCACACTGATCAACAATTTTTTTATTTTATCACACCCTGGCACATAGGTAAATATCAAGAGATAGTACAAGAACCATGTTCTCATACTGGCTAAAGATGCTGACACTCAGGTTTCATGAAGCCTTTATTGATTTTATCCCATCCTCGAGCATCATCAAATCAAGTCCAAACTCAAATCCCTCATCCCAGTTCCTCAAGTGAAATTTCAACTCATCTCATCATAACTGCAGTCGTGTATGTGAGGTGCAGATCATATTCTTAAGGTAGAGACTAAGCATGCAATATAGCACACACATCTTTCAAACTAGGGAAATGTGAATAATTAAGTCAAGGACCCTAATGACTAAGGCTGGTTAACTCAAAATCTCAAGACCTCATAAACCAAGTGTTCTTGAACATCACTAGTCTTGTGTGAAAGTGAATTGTGTCAGGGATTAAACCAACTTATTAGTTAGTTTTTTTTTTGATGAATGATTGATTTTTTTAAGTTTTAGAAAAGTTTTTTTTCAAAAAGTTTTTTTTTTTGACAAACAAAGGCAAAGAAGTTTTTTTTTTTTGAAAAAGATAGGTGAATAAGAAAAGACTTTTTTTTGTTGTTTTTTTTTTACCCATCCCATAATTATTATATATTATATATATATATATAAATACATGAAAGTACGAGGTATGGGTAAAGTATATATGTAATATATACACGCCATCACTTGAAATTTATGTGAACACACAAGCACGTCTACCGTTACCCGGTTCGGTCCCCGGCAACGGCGCCATCTGACGAGTCGCTAGATACGGTGTTTAATTCGGCTTCGTTGTAGCACGTGTACTTAGCGATTCGGTCAGAACCGAGAGAAGATCTCCGTGAAGAATGTCTCGGCTTAATTTATATCCCGGGCAAGTCCGGGGTCGAACTCAGGGAGGCAAAGGAACAACTTGGGTTTCATTCAAAAATTTAGGTCTAGATATCCAATGTGGTATTTTTTTAGATTTTTTTTATGCAAAAATCAAAACAAATGCAAATGCGGGTGAATCAAGATACTACGAAAGCATACAACTTAGCCTAATTTAATTTAATGCGAGATTAATTCAATTAAGCCAAATTATATTTTTCCAGTAAACTTAATCCAATGATGAATGCAAAACATATTTTTTTTAGAATTTTCAGGGTTAAAATGCAATAAATAAAAATGCACACTTTTTATGGGTTTTTTCGCAATTTCTCACACAAACAGTAAGTAAAAATCATGAAAAAAATACTGGAATGAAAACATGATGCAAGGAAGCTACAGTAATTTTTTTGGAATTTTTTGACAAGTTATGAATTTTTTATGTATTTTTTAGTGAAAACAGAGTGAGAGTGAGTAATTAATTCCTAATTAATCCACGTTATCAAATTAATCAGAGTGTGATTTATCTCAAGTAGATATTTAGATGAGAAATCCAGGAGACTTGAAGTTTCGTGAAAAGGATGTCTGTGGATTTAATTAATAATCAAATACTAGAAACACTCTACAATTTATTTTGGGCACAAGACATTTCCATTGTAGATGAAATTTGGACAGAACGTTTATCACATATCAAGGCATCACATATAATTTTTGTGGAATTTTTAGAGCAACCGTTTGTGAGATATTAATTTAATGGCACAGAATAGGTAAACTATGTAAAATTTCAGTTAAACAATTATAATTAATTACCCACGAGTCACAAAAATATAAATAAATACCCACAATGTAGAGAATTAGTTGCTCAGCACAATGGTATTTTTCATTGAATAAAAAGATGCCAGATTGAAGTTCAAATTGCTAATCGAACACAGGGGTCTTTGTGCAACACAGAAAACATTATTTACAAAGCAAATATATACAGGGACCTATTTGTAATTACAAAAACATGAGAAAGAAAAGATGTAATTTTTACAAATAAGAAAAGTAAGGAAAAGAACCTCTTCTTCACCTTCGTTCCCAGGTGGGGAGAAGAACCCAACGCGGGTGGATGGCGGCCGCGCCTGCGGGGTGGTGTCGGCGGCCGCGCCGCGCCGGCGCGCGGAGGCACGGCGAGGAGCGCGGAGGAGGCGGGCGTCGCCGCGGCGGTGCGCGGCGAAGGGAGGCGCGGGGCGGCGTCACTGGGAAGACGCGGGACTTGCGTCGCGGTTGCTGGAGGAGTCGGGGCCGCGCGCGCGGCTGCGGCGGGGCCGCGCGGTCGGAGAGGGGCGGCGCCGCTGGTTGCGGGAAGGAGGAGGGGCTGGGCGGCGCCGATGGTTGCGGGCGGCGGTAGAGGAAGACAGGGGGGCGGTGGCGGGCGGCTGCAGTCCTCCTGTTTATTTTTTTTATTTTTTTTTTGATTTTTTTGTTTTGTTTTTTTACTGCTGTAATAACAAAAAAGGATCTTTTTGTTGTTTAAAATTTTTTTATTTTTTTTTTAATTTCTTTAGACAGGAAATAAAAACATAAACATATGGGAAAAAATATGATGATGATGGTTATGAAGATGAAGATGGAGATGAAATAAAATGGGAAAAAAATGCTATGATGATGGTGCTGTAATAAAAGGACTTTTTTTGTTTAAAAAATTTTTTATTTTTTTTTAATTTTGTTTAAAACAAGGAATGAACATGATGGGAAAAAAATGATGAGGTGGGTGGGTGGTGGTGATGATGATAGACTAAACAAATGGGAAAAAAAACAAATGGTGTGATAAAACAACAAAGAAATAAAATATTAGATAAGATAAGAAAATAAGAGGATGATGAGGAATACTTACCTGGTCTTCGCCGGTTTGGCGGAGCAGCTACGCTGGACTCCTGTCGTCGCCTCGATCCGATTGGCGAAATGAAAATCGGAGAAGCTACGCGAGCTCGACGGGGAACTCGTGACGCGAAGCGGAGCTCCGCGGATCTCACCTGAAGGAGGTCGTCGCTTGAGGACGATGCTTCGCCGCTGTCACCAACAAAACACTCCAAGCTCTCTCCTTATTCTATAAGAATGGTGGATGGGGAAAAAATGTGGATGTGGAGATGATTATAAAGAGATGAGAAAGAGAGGTTAGAATGGTGGTGGAGTTGAATGGGAGGTTGGTGGAAGAATATGGAGTGGAATGGGAGTTATTAAAAATGATGGAGTTGAATAGAAGTTGGTGGTAGAGAAGTTATTGTAGAGAATGGGAAAAAATAAATACATAAATAATGATATAAAGTATGCTACTTTAAATACAACAAAAATAAAGAGGGGAAAAAATAGTGGTGAATTTACAAATAAATACATACAACATGTACAATTTTTGTTTACTTTTCTAATTTGTATTTTTTCTTTTTAATAAGAGATATTTACAGCGGAAAAATACTATAAAATAATATAATTAAAATACAACACAATCATGATATTTTTGTATTTTTAGCAATTATGAAAGATATAATAAAAATTAAAGAAAGAATGAATATATACAAGGTATACAATGTACATCTAGGTCCCAAAACCCAACTTTTGCAAACGAGCTCCGATTTTAATGAAACCACTTCCGTTGGATAGATAATTTTCTAACTTGAACTTTAAAAGTGAGTTTGGTGAATTTGGAGTTCATACGGAGCGGGAATTTAGCTTGGAAGTTGGTCTTTACGGCTTTTTCCCATTGGGATCTAGGAGCATTTATTTAAGGTAAATTTTGTTTTGTATTTTTGTATTTTTATATACATTATTATAAATAAGTTAGAGAAAGAATTAGGCAAAAAGGAGTTGAAATGAAATTATTAAAAATAAATGAAGTTTTGGGCTATTTACAGGTATACAACTCCTTTATTTTTGCGGCTTTTTATGTGTAATTTATTTTGTACAATCTAATATACAATAATTAATGTATTTTATTTACAAGAGTCATTTTGTTAGTTTATTGATTTTATGGACATTTATTAGGGAATTTACTCGGGGATTTTGCTAAGATCAAGATATTAAGATGATGAATCGCGGATTCATCAACAACACGACCTCATATGGAGATTCCAGATCCGGAAGAAAAAGATCAACAATCAATGGATATCTGAACAGTCCATGTGTTGCACATATACAGACATGTGTGTAAGAATTTAGCCTTTTAAAACTAGAATTCCTAGCATAGCAGTATTCAACTAAAGGTTGGGTATTCTGCTTCATTTTAGACATTAGACAAATCTGCATAATGCAAGCAAAATTCTTCTCTTCAGAGTATAGTCAACTTAAGAATCTGCCACATTTTTTTTCATGGTTTTTGATGCACAATATCTATACCGCTGGAGCATATTCCATTTTATGACATAATCAGGAGATTATTTTCAATGGAGCATATTCCATTTTATGACATAATCAGGAGATTATTTTCAATATTAAGTATTCTGAAATCTGTTAAATATATTGTTATCAACTTATTTGGATTCTTAATCTCGAGAACAATCACAGAAGGTCTACTTCAACCTATTGAAAATGATGAAAGATAAAGAATTTAACTATGATCCAGCTAAATGATATCAAGATTGCGTAATTAACCCGACATATTTTTTTTAGCAAGGGTAGGAAGATACAAAGTAGCTAAAGGGGTATAACTCTTGGCTGGGAGTTTGATACATCCAATTGGGAGGGTTTCTCAATATCTCTTAGTAATAGTGATAAAGAATCGAAAGATGGCTACGGTGGATAAGTAAATAATAATCTCAATAAATTAGCATTATTAGAATGACTTGAGATCTAGTGGAAGAGAAGATCCAGGGTGAAATTTTGCAGTGCCAGGAAGGATTGCATCGACCATCTTTTCATCTTTTGTTCATTATATTAGGGTATTTTCATAGAAGAGACTTAAAAAAATTAGATCAAGAGTCTTGCCACTAAATTACGAGTTAAATAACAAAAGTAAAATTTCTACATTAAATTTTAAATTCAGTTCCAATAAACAACTTATGATCTCGTGGTTTGAAAAAGGAGTTCATTGAGATATTTTCATAAATCTAGATTAATAAGCAAGCCGCCAATTGATGAGATCATCTATGATCAATGACTGAAGATCTTTGTGATCAATCATTCAAAATCACTAAAGTATGAATCACTAATCAATATAATTATCAACAAGATACCTAGATCTGTAAAGTTGACTACATCAGAGTTCAAGAGAGGATGAGAAATTAAGTTAGTGATGATGATTCAATGATGACTAGTAATTAAAAGTGCCAGTCATGGTAACCTTTACGCCTGACTGTGTGAGGAGGCGGTGACCCTCAGCTGGGCGGAAGATTAGGAAGCCCAGTTAGGGCAACGGCCGCTTCGTGCGCGGGTCTAGGATCCCAGTCTTTTTCTCGGTTTTTTCGCGAGCGCTCGCAGTTTTTACGCCTCTCTGGGATCCACAGATTTTCTTTTAAAGACCAGTTCCGCTGACCCTTGTTCTTTAGGGTACCTAGGCTGGAGGACCCTTGGTTTTAGTTTTTCGAGCTCGTTAGCCCGTACCGGTCGGGCCGGTTTTTCTTTTAGAGCGACTTTTCTAGAGAGTCTCTCTCACCCGTCTCAGTGGCGTAGTTTTGGAGTAGACCTATCCCTCTATTGGACCGCCCTTCCAATTAGAGGGCGAGACGGAAGAGCCTCTTTTATAGGCTACTTCACCGCTTGAGTTTTATTTATTTTTCGCCAACAGACTTGGCGATGCTACATCTGAATTATCCATGTATACATCTGAATCCTCTATGGCTACCTCTAAATCAGTTACAGTTGAATCTGAAAAAGATGCATTGAATTTGGATTGAGTCACAATTGAGTTGGCTAAAGTTGAATTACAGTTGAGTTGGTTTCCGTTGAACTAGTTACTTTTCTGGCAATAATTCCTGGCAAAGAGAAAAGACCATATCATGAAAATCATCCTTATCAGACTATCTAACAGGCTTGAGAAAAACAACAAGAAAAGAATCAAAACCCCATATCCATCATATACTCTTACTATGATCAATCCACAAGATTCTTAAACATCTTTATAAGCATTATAGAGATAATGATTATATCAGAGTCTCATCATTCATATTCTCAAGACCAGTCAAACTTGTATTATAATTAATAGAAAGGCAATGACTTAAATATGGACCACATGATATTGGTATATAAATGATTAATGTGGGTAATTAGTGTAGGATGAGTAGAATGGGGTTTTACATACCAAACAGCTTGAAAGCCTGTTTCATTGCAAATAGCTTTAAATTTTAATTGTCAAGGCCAAATTACTTGCTTTCTTTTGGAACCACAAAATTTCCTGTTATTTTTAATTAAGATTTACTCAACATTTGTTGATGTTCTTTTCTCCCTATTCCATGGATTGCAGGCAAAATACCTGCACCGTTGTATTGGGAGAGTTGAATGTCAATTTCTGAAGCAAAACATAGCAGGTATGTATGTTATAGTTTGTTCAAGATATTTATGCTTTTATTTCTCTTCTGATAAAATTGGGATACATGTATATAATGCAATTTCTGTTGTTACATATAAAATGATATGGAAATTTATGCAATATAAGTGTGACATGTTATAGTTCTGTGGCCTGTAGTTAACGTGAATGTCATCCGTATAAAAAAAAATTTCCCTAATTTCCAGTTCCCTAATGCGATTTCTAGAGAATATGATATTACGGATGATGTGTAAACGGGTTTCCCAGATCCGTAGGAACGGGCCTAACAATTGGCCCCTTTACCAGCTTGATGTGGAGAATGCCTTAACGCTAGCATATCCGAGGTCAGGCTTGGGTGCGGGCTTTTGGCTAGCAGGGTAGATGAGGGAGTTTCATAAGTTCAATCTGAACTCAGGTAATAGTGAAGGTCCGTTAATATTCTAATAATTGTTAATAGTAGATGCCTTATATATCTCGATAGTTTTGAAAAGCAAGGGTTAGACGGATGAGCTTCGGCTCTATTCTTGGTCCTCCGCCGGTACTTCTGGATTCAAAGGCACAAGAAGGGGGACACCCTTTGCCGCTCAAGCTGCAGCAATAAACGCTATTCGTACTGTGGTGGATTGGAGTATTTCTATCGATCACCGATTGTCATATAGACCCGAGTCAGACATCAAATTGCTTCGATTGGAATTATCTGGATCTCGTGTTACCTCGACCGGCCCTGTCTATCCGGGCAGGCAGGCACAAGGGAAAAGTGTCTCGACCTGACTGTCAGCATACCGCTCCGTGGGCTGACTGTTACGCTTTGTTAACGACTCCTGATCCAACCCGGAAGGCTATGGACTGACCTCCTCCGCTAACCACCCTTAGTACCCCCGGTATCCTAATAGGCTAATACCATGCCTGCGTCAGCAGGAGTTAGTGGTGCGGATGTCCCGCATTGGAACTCCCCTTCCCAGACAGACCGGAAAGGAAAACCTTGCCCATAGTCTAGGGTTCGAAGTGTTGCGTCACTTAGCGAAGACTGCCAAGGAACAATCATCACCGCGTTTTCACCCGGAACTACAGAGGAAGACCAGAACCACACGAAAAACCAATCATCGTCCGTTTTGGGATCAAGGAAGACAGACAAACTTATATAATATTAGCTCGGGAAAATAGGAACAACGCCAAGCTCAAAATGGTGCTGGGAAAGCGGGAGAGCAAAAGACGTCAGCCCCAGGACAGACTTCCTGAGACCTGCCTCGACTTGCCAGCTAAAGACCTCCACGTCTTGACGCGTCCGTGAAAGGACTTAGCGATGAATGAGGAGAGTCAAGACAAGAATAGGCGGGGAAGGTGCTGAGGCTAGCAGAGGCAAAGCCAGGGCAGCGAGAAGCCCAGACGTGAATAAAAAAGACTCCTGATCGGCCGTCCCCCTTGTGCCTTGTGGGGGGACCAGGCGCCCTCCTTTCCAATCTTTCTTGTAACACCCCAAAAAAGTTCCCAATCGTCTATCGCGATATATAATAGGCGGCCGACCTAGGACAGACTGATGCCTTCTTTGAATGAACTGCTCGTAGGGAAGACTAAATGCGGTCTGATTGACTTATTGCGCTGGAAATGCGTGAGCAAAGTAGAGCGGATAAGCGATGCGAGACCTAACCTAGTGAAGTTCTTTTATATAGTTTTGATTTGAGGTTCACGATGTAGTCCCTTCGGACGATCTTGATTTGAGGTTAGATCTCTAAGGGCCAGCTAAAAGATCTCGGTTCTAGCACCTTTTTTAGTCAAAAAATGAAAAGAAGAAAAGGTAGCCCACTCCGCGGTGAACCATGGCCTTTGACTAGCTTGTTAAAGTCCATCTGATTGAAAGAGTTGCCCGTGGAAGCCCCTTCGAGGAACCTTTGAAAAAGAAGCTAGGGGTCAATCGACATCCTTCTTTCACCATATCGTATGCTTGCTGCCGGGAAAATGCACGAAGTCTTTTTGCGTTAAGGAGTCACTTTTATCCGTTGAGGGCCTGGAATGCACCATTTCTGCTTGCGCCCAAATATGAAATCAAGCTCTGCTCCCAGCTAATCTAGGGATTAAATATTGCGACCTCCCTTCCCGGGAAGGCTGATTCCTATTCATCATGGATGGGAATAAAGAGGCCAGAAGTGTCGCAAATTGATGACATTTCCCTTCACCCGCTCTTCCTCTTTGATCGCCCTTCGCATTTCATTTATATAGCTTGCAGGCTTCAACGCACGTCTACGCTCGCTGCTCTCTACGGAATGGAAATAGGTTGAGGGGGGAAGGTAGGTCCTTGTTTCGGCATCGTCCCTTGGTTCGCTAACCCTGTCAGAGATTTAGGGGACCATGTTTCCCAGGCCATTTTCAGACCCGCCAGCGGTCAAGAGCTCAAAAGCAGAGCGGGAGTCTTAGCGCAGCGGAGCCGGAAAGGAGCGTCGAGACCTCGCAACTAGTATATAAGACCATTCTGACCAGCAAAAAGATGAAAGAGAGTGGATCTCTCTTTTCCGCAGGTGAGTGAATACTTGCTAAACCCGAGAGTATGCCTGGAAAGAAGAAATCACTTAGTATCAAGCTAGTTAGATGAGACAAGAAGAAAGTTAGCCCAAGCCCAGGATGCAAAGACAAGATGCGCAAGCAAGCCGGACACGAAAACTCAGGATAGACGCGGCAAGCAAGTTTATTGAAAAGGGCGCGTATAAGTCTGACTGACTTCCGTACCCTTGGATGTCTTCCACGCGGATCAAGGGCCCATCCATCCTCGTCTGCGCCACTTTCCTTTCGTCACTCTATTCGCAAGCGCAGATGCTTTCTGGCTCTCCGAAATATATAAGAAGAATAGGCGAATTTCCGAAACTTTGCTTTTTAGTAGATCGTGGAGGATGACATCTTCGGATATGAGACCTCTGTTTCCCCGGGACTCCTAAACCTCTCTGGATCTTCTTATTATTCCCCATGACGAAAGGCTCAGATCAAAAGCTACCAACGAAGTCCTCTACTCTGAGTCCAGCGTCTTCGGTTGTGTTTTTAAAGCTTATTGCCTAAGGGGTCAGATATTATCTTTAAGGTCAAAAGGCTCCTTTTGGAGAGGTTAGGTGGTTGAGTCGAAGCAGAGAAGGAGACTAAGTCATCGGTCGGTCTCTCTTTCCGGGTCGCACTGCCGCATTAATTAGGGGGGACTCGAGGGCGGGGGTCAGGCTAAGCTGACACGCCGGAGTTGGCTGCTGGCACAACTGGGTGGTGCCTTACCGCGCCGCAGGCGCACGCGTGGTAGCATTCGTGGTGGTGCTTCCAGAATAGATTTAGCTCTCATGCCCTACCTAGAGGTGATGCGAAGCGGTCTGATTCTTTTCTTGGGTCCTATCGGGAGGGAGAGGTCTTACTGGGAGGGAGTCTGCCTTATCGGCTGAGGGTGAGCTAGTCGGTGGATAGATAGGTAAGGTCAGGATTGGCCAAGGTAAGCAATTAGCTGAGAGAGATGATCATGGCTTACCACATGCTTTTTTTCCCTTGGAGTAGGGGCAGGGCATCTGTGAATGAATCCTTTGGCTTTCCCTCATAGTTTCTCAGAGGTCTCAAATTCCCGAAAAATGAGCTTTTTATGATGACATCGGTAATAATCCAGCAAAAGGGGGATTATTCAGAGCTGGATCAATGGACAATGGAGATGGAATAGCTGTTGGTTGGTTAGGACACTATTTTATTAACTCGCTCGACTATTGATTTTTTTGATTTCTCGCGTTTGCGCTCGAAGGCTCTTTCTCCTCTGTGTTTTAATCTTCTACCTAAAAGCAAGTCTGTGCCTTCAATTATTACAAAATAGCACTCATAGGGGTGGTATTCATACTAGATCTATGTCAAAGCTGTTTAGTAGATAGAAAGAAAAGGAAGTGTTGATTTCCCCGGAATCGACTCGGCTTTCAAGGCAAGGTTTGATTGATTGCATCAAGTGCTTGCTGCTTTCCGTATCCCAGGCCAGACCAGACGATCTGGCGGTTATGGCTTTGATAGAAGTAGCTCTTTTCTTTGCCAGCTGTTGTTACTTAATGACTGGTGATGGCACTGCTCAACTGACACCCTCCTCATCCAACGGGCAGAGACGCGACTGACTGAGAGACATCATCCTTCTCGGGAGCCTCAGAGGCGATTGAATCCCAATCAGAGAGAAGTGGTTAAGGCGGAAATCTGTAAATGGATGAGCGCAGGGATCATTTTCCCCATTTCGGATAGTAGGCAGAAAGAGGGGAGATGAAGGAAGGAGATGGCCTCTTTCTTCTCTCCTCTATTGAGATCAAATAGTTTGAAAGTCTCTGACCGGCGGGGGCAGTGGCTCCGAAGATGGATATATGGAGCTATAATCTGCGCCAGCCAAGGCTGAGGACTAAAGCATCCTGAATATCTAGTTCGGTCCACCTGGGTCTGCAAAAGCTTGTACACGAATGCGTGTCCCGAAGGTCTATATTATGCGACTTCTCTGAGTCCCTAGGCTGTTTTCGGGGCATTGGATTCTCACCAATGTTTGCCTTACTCAAGCCGACATTCTCGTAGCTATTCCAATTCGTCCACACCTGCTTGCGCGGGCGCTTCCCTCTAAGGAGGAAGGCAGCCCTAATATATAGTATACACTTTTTGACATATATTATATATTTATATATCACACTATATATTATATAGTGTGATATAGCCTGTTCTTGCAAGAGATCAAGAAAGTGACTATATATTGGCAGGCTCAGGACAGAGTATATAAAGGAAGAAGAAGAGCCGAGGGGCGAGTGCGTCATATATAGTAGCGAGAGAAAGCGCCGGGAAGTAGTAGTCTAGTTAGAACTGTAGGTAGTATAAAGAAACTGAGAGACTAGTGATAGGTGGTCCCGCGCAGGTGGTTACCAAAGCACTATCAAAATCGACGAAGCAAGAAGTAAGGACGATGGTGGGGTTGCCTAGGTAGCGGAAAACGGAAGAAAGGAAGCGAAGTGAGAGATCACAACTGGGTCATCTTCTTCCCTGAGTTTCTAGGACTAGAAGAAATAGTGGGATGGCCCTATCAATAGTGAAAGGTTATTCGCTCCGGGGAGCAAAACAGCTCGTACTTTTCTACAAAAAGACTAGGCTTCGCGACGTCACTATCAGCTCCGTCAGCGGGATAAGAAGCTAGCTATCTCCTCAGAGACTTTTCACTACTCTAACCCTGTGAACATCCTAAGCTACTTAATGCCCTTGCCAGCCGCCTCTCTCTCTCACTCCATCTCCCTCCGTCCTCCGGCTCCTAGCCTCTGGGACTCTCGTACCCCCGATAGCATCACTATATATATTATTCGGGGTGTCCCGGATTCATCATCCAATCCTGCGTGGCCTGGCCTGATGAACCCGCCGGATTAGCCCGGTTGAAAACGAAATAGAAAAGCCGCCCAAAACCATATATACTGCGAGTCTCAGTGGGGCGTATCAGTCTTCCAATCGCGATCTGTGTGTGGCATCACAGTTGTCAACAACATAAGCAGTCAACAACCGGGTTGGAAGAAGCACCAGAAGGGGAAAGCTAATGCAAGAGTAGTTCCTGAGAGAAAGTCCTCATTCTCACGTGCTTGAAATCCCACAAACCCTATTGCTTGATGGTGGAACATCCATCTAAGTAACCTCAACACCCTCTGGCTTCTGAGCCCTGTGCTTTCCAGTGTCCAGTTCCTCCAAACTAATCAAACAAGCTCCCCCCCATCTGAGATGCCCCTTGCAGTTGTTTTGTTGAGGAAGACAAGCAAGCAAGGCTAAAGCAGCGAGAGGAGGTTTTTAGGGAAAGCTAAGCTACTTCACAAGCCAACAACCTCTCGTCCCTTTCGAAAAAGCAAGCCAGCACGGTTAGAGTCTGGGAAGTGAGGGTATTTTCTTATCTGATTCTCAGAGGCCTGACTCGAAATTGAGTGATGTAGTATTAGATATCACTATAAAAATAGGGCTTTTCTCTTTTCGAGAGGTTTTCCTTGAGCCCCTGTCTCATTCGGAGGCCGGACTCAATTATGAGTAGGTAAAAGAGAGCAGCTTTGAATCATCTCTCTTTTCTTCTTCCCGAGAGAAAGGTTCTTGTTTGAGGTCCTTGACTTCTGACGGGGATTCTGAAGTAGTTTCAGGACTCTCCTGACTCCCCTGAAATCGAAGTAGTGCGACCATCTTGAAAGTGAACTTGAACGGCGGGAAGGGCGATGCGAGATTCGTCATAAGAGTAGAGGAAATTAGGCTGTGGGAAAAGGGAGATTAGTGACCCGGCTTTCACCCGACTTGAGTTTATGACATATTTTGCCCGAGATTTTCTTGAAGGGCCCGCCAGCTCTTTGGAAAGAATGTGAGGATGAGGGCTTGTGACCTCGATGAGTAAGGTCGTCGAGTCTTTCTCTTTCTGTCTAAGTCTCATAGCACTCCTGAGAGGAAGGTTCCGTCTTGATCCCGCTGTTCTTGGACAAGTAATCCTCTCAGCTCCCTAATAAGCACTGAGGGCTCTAAGAGGAAGTCTTGTTCAGACCCGCATTTGACCTTTTCTATAGTCGGGAAAGAAGGCAGCATTATATATATTAGCCCCAGAATGGAGCAAGACAAAACAGATATACAATGAGATAGAATGAGGTCAGTGAACTTACCAGAGAGGCTAGTCTGACTCTGCATGTGAGACCCTCGGCTCAAGACAATGAAGAAGGGAGAATCAGCCTGACGTATAAGAGCCTCCACCAGAGAGAGGCGACCTATCCTTCAATTCCATTGACTGGGACCCAGGAGATTAGCTTCCTCGATGAAATCACAAAAAAGGCTTTGAGATTATTAAGGGATCAATATGGAAGTTAGAAGAGATCAAAAAAGTAGAGTTGAAAATCCCCATCATTCTTTCTTCCTTCTCATAGATCGAAGGCCCCTAGTCCTTTCTCATAGGTTGAAGACAGATGCCCCTCGCCTTTGGGGGACTGGCTGTCGATTAGATGTCCTAGCCCAGCAAGCAGACTCGACGACCCGGACTTAATGGCGAAGAAGGCTGTAGAGGCTGAAAAGATCAAAGAAGACTGACCATCAAGCGAACTTATATACAATGAGATAGTTAGAGGGCAAGAGATTGAAGAGCGGCAGAACCAACTCTCATTTGACCAATGACTACGCCCCCAGGGGTGAGAAGCACATAGAAAGGGGCCGGAGGTGAGTTAGTGCGAGGCGCGTTATCTTTTTTGAAAGTTTGACTATATATCCGGGCGCTTCCACTACTTACTACTACTTACTATTACTTACTATAGTAGGGCTAAGGGGTCTCGCAATGAGGGAAGTAGTAAAAGCATTAAAGAGAAAGCCTGGCGAATGCTTCCACATCAAAAGTAGGATAGACTTGCTAGTAGGGAGAGGGTTGAGTACTACCCCCTACGAGAAGGAAGGGACTCCAAGGAGGTCTGAAAGTCAGTAAGGAAAGAACCGCTAGCTCTCACTTATCGCAATGAGGGAAGTAGTAAAAGATTGAGGGAAAGAGGTCAGGTAGTTGTAGTCGTTTCAGAGGTCCTCCCCCTTCTTGCTTCGTAGACTGAACGAGCAAAGAATAGATATGACCGAACAATCTGTTTGAGCCTCCGCCTGTGACAATCTGGTTGTTGTCTGTCCCCGCCTGTGACAATCTGGTTGAGCCTCTGCCTGTGACAATCTGGTTGAGCCTCCACCTCTATGTATTAGGTCACCCTCCGATAAACGGACAAGGGGAAGGGGGGAAAGGTCACCCTCCGATAAGCAAGGTGTGAGGGTTGATAGAAGCAGTTGGCTAGCTGTGGAGGATTTCCCCTTGCAGTTGTTTTGTTGAGGAAGACAAGCAAGCAAGGCTAAAGCAACGAGAGGAGGTTTTTAGGGAAAGCTAAGCTACTTCACAAGTCAACAACCTTCTCGTCCCTTTCGAAAAAGCAAGCTAGCACGGTTAGAGTCTGGGAAGTGAGGGTATTTTCTTATCTGATTCTCGCTTTCCCGGTAGACGTCATTAAAAGGCCGTTGAAGGAAAAGTGAGGGGTGCGGTGCGAGGCGCGCGAAGGAGATGTTTTCACTTCACCGGTCATTGGTTGCAAGTCAGCTGTTAGTGAAACAACGCTTCTAAGTTCGCGAAAGAAATGAGCCGATTTGCTATTCGCGTCTTGATCCTCCATCTACTAGCCTTCTTTCATAGTAAGGAAACACGGGGATTAGGAATGAATGCATGATCAGACTTCTCCAGGGAAAATCACAAACATTCGGGTTTGAGGTCAATTAGGACATCAGCGATCACCTCTTCCCCTCCTGTCCTTGCCCGGGGGAGATGAACAAAGACACCTATCGAGGACACGGACGAGGGAAGACAGACCCTCAGCCTCCTCGCTCGACAACGCAGCGCTTCGTCCCCTGACTATATATTCCCCCGAATATCTAGTTGGGCTATCTATATACTTTCTAAACTAGTTCCTCAACTAGATAATACAAGCTTTTTTGAGATCAAAGTTATATATCGCGTTGATATTACAATTATCTGGCTTGAATATATCGCGTAGATATATAAAAGAAATTCTAGCTTAGAATAATATATAGCGTAGGTATTTATTTGAACTTTTGAGGGAATATATATGACGAAAGAAACTAGGGCCCCGTGAAATCAAGAGAATACCTATTCATATATAAGAGAGAAATACCTGCTCCAATTTCTGGTTATTTAATAAGCCTAGTAAGAAATTCATTGATTAATGTTAGTACTAAAAAAAGACTATATACTTTCTATTTAATATAAAAGAAACTCGACGTGAGGGTGGATGATGGACCTGCCTTTTCTATTCCTTTACTCTTAGACGTCTTGCTCTCGTTCGGGACATAGGCACGGAACTCGCAGGCCTTCTTTCTTGCTTGATTAAGGGATCTTTTTATTGAGGTTGACCACTCTGGCACCCATTTCCTTTTTTGCGTTGGCTTGGGGGATTGCTCATAAGGGGGAATTGGAATAGCACTATAAACTCCTCCGGGAAGGGAAGTATGATACGTCCTCTGAGAAGTCTGACTCTGGGACAGAGACTACTCGTACTGGCTCACAAAGAAAATAGAAGGTCAAGCAAGTCGATTAAGCTTTCAAAAATAGCTGCAAAGGAAAGAAGAAAACTAGGATTTGTTCTAGGGTCAAGTAGCACTTTCTTCTTCTTTCTAACTATCTGATGTCAATACTCTTCTATCCTATTAGCCCTTGCTTTCTTTATCATAAATCCGAGTGCTTAGTCATTTTCAACTAACATATTTATATAGTGGCGAACATTCTGAACTTCTTTAAATCAGGCTTGTCCCTAGGCCGAGAACTCCAGAGATCCCAGATTCTCACAACTCGCGAAAGCGCAGGGGAGGAGCAGGATGCTTTGGGAGTTCTCATGTGGAGACGAGCTTCTTTGTCAAGCAGAGTCCAGTAAAGAAATGACTACCTAACCGCTACCAACCCGAGACAGAGGACCCGCAAGAAAACAAAGAAAAAGTCAACCACGTCATCTAGTATTTACGGTATCGAGCATCGGAAGAGAGGGTGAGGGGAAGGTGATTTCCTCCATTAGTCTGCTCAAAATCAGACGCTGACAAAAAAGCGGACAGAATTTCCTCCCCGAACAGACCAGCAATTGATAAGTGATGTACATATCTTTCTCTCAATCAACATCCCTCTTTCACTCCTTCAACTTCCACTTTCCTCTCCCTGGGCTCCTGATATTAGTATATGAGAACTGGTTAAATACCTCTTTTTCTCACAGGGATAGGAGAGGTTACTGGCCTCTTTCTCAGGCCCCTGATATATAATAGCGGTAGAGAGAAGAAAGCCAACTTCAGAGCACCTGCACTCGGGACATTCCAGGCTAAAGGCGGAAGCCAATGTGAAGATTTGGAAACTGGGAAATCAGGGAAAGAACTCACTATATATTTGGAAAAGGCAGATACCTCAATGATGTAACATAGTCTTTTCTCCTTCTCCAGGATTTCATAAGGATCCTTCGCTCACTCCCTCCGACCTTTCCTTTGATCGTTCATTCATTCTTCTCTTTCCGTCGCTTTCTCTCGACTCAACTAGACTTTCGAATACATCCTATCTCGACAAATGGGAGTAGCGGGAACAGACGACCGGGTAAATCTACCAATGAAAGGCCACTTATGGGCTTTACGGAGAGGGTAGAGGCGGAAGAGTCCAGTCTGAGAGGGAGGAGGGGAAGGGAAGAGAGCAAAGGCAAGAGGTGGCGAGAAGACAGAGGCGAAAGCTGCCGTTGTGCTTCGGGGCTCCTGATAGCCAACCGGCGAAATGGCTCGCGCGCTTCCGCAGCTACTTTCAAGTCGGGTGAAAGCCGGGTCACTAATCTCCCTTTTCCCACAGCCTAATTTCCTCTACTCTTATGACGAATCTCGCATCTCCCTTCCCGCCTTTCAAGTTCACTTTCAAGATGGTCGCACTACTTCGATTTCAGGGGAGTTAGGAGAGTCCTGAAACTACTTCAGAATCCCCGTCAGAAGTCAAGGACCTCAAACAAGAACCTTTCTCTCGGGAAGAAGAAAAGAGATGGTTCAAAGCTGCTCTCTTTTACCTACTCATAATTGAGTCCGGCCTCCGAATTAGACAGGGGCTCAGGGAAAACCCCTCGAAAAGAGAAAAGCCCTATTTTGATAGTGATATCTAATACTACAGCACTCAATTTCGAGTCAGGCCTCGACAGCCAAGGAAGAGAGCCTAAATGGACCGCAAATAGCCTCAGGTTTCAGGCAGGTTCTGGTTCCGCTTCAGCCTCAGATGGCAGAAGTTATCGGGCTTGCGGGACGGCTTAGTGACAGGACTGAGGGAGCCACAGCTTGCTTCCCTCGAGATGAACTACTCTCGCAAAGCGACCCAGTGAAAAATCCTTCCCCGAAGTTCTCAAGTTTATAGATAGTCGGCAATTGTGGTTCTCGTCATGGGAGACGGGGTAGGCGGATTTTGTCATGCGTCTGTCAGGCCGGGGGACGTGCAAGATAGGACAAAGATGTGGGTCATGTAAAGAAAAGAGAAGTGGGGCCCGAGGAAATATGAAAGTCCTCGCAGGGGGGTGGGGTCTCGCAGAAGAAGATAGGCTTAGGGGGCGGCTCGCTTCGTGCTCCGCTCGCTGCGGATTGCTGCTCGCTTTCTAAACCATTGCACTGTCGTAGTGGTCGGCATTCCTACCTTCATGCCTGACGACAAACGCGAGCAAGCAAAGTCAAGGTGAGAAGCAAGCAGAGGTCATGTTTTACAGGCTGGCTAAGGTCTTTGGTCAGCTAGGGTCGACTTCCTAGCTTAAGTCACTATCCTCAACCCTCTTGCCAAAGGGCTCTGTTTAAAGAAGGGAGAAAGTCCTTTCACCTATTTGAGTCAGCCTCGATTGCGCGGGACAGTGGGTGCCAGGGAGGTCTGAAAGATCAGCAAGAGGTCAAATGCTCTTTAAATTCAAGAAAAAGGAGGAGTTCCAATTTTCTCGCGGAGGCAGTCTAACCATAAGTGCAGACCAGTGACGCATGAGACCATCACCGCTCGAGACTCTCGATTCTCACTCACTGTCGGTCTTCAGTCTGACCATCTCGGAACCTAGGATGCTAGACTTGCTTGTGAACCCTCATAGATATCAGGTCGAGTACTCTTATTGTATTGCCCCTATTACAAGACCTTGTGTAGATCAAAGGAAGTAGGACTCTGACATCCCTCCCTTCACCTTGACCCGGGGGTGCCTAAGATCCGAAAGGAAAAAGGCAGAGGAGAGAGGCTTCCGCATTCATTCACAAGATAGGTGGGGAGCAGGAGGCAGACCATAGAGCATGCAGAGCAGGAGGCATGCGTGAGAGACTAGCGTTCTCAAAAAGGATGTGAAATCGCAGTCCACAAAGACCCTCCCTTTGGCTCTCTCTCCTTCGCTTCGACCTGCTCGCTCCTTTCACCTCAAAGCGGATTGTGGTTGGCTTAGACCGCTTCTTTGACCACGGCAAACGCGAGAAAGAGAATTTCTCTCCAGGGACTTTCTTCTGAAAACAAGCAGCGTTCTCTCCCGCTTCACTCTGGAGCGATAGCGAGCACTCACTCTCTGGCCAAATATCTATATCCCTAGCATTTACTATTTAATATCAACGGCTTGCACGATAAGAGCGAGGAGGAAAGCAGGCTCCATCCTTCTAAAGAAAGTGGAAAGCTCCTGACAAGGACCGGGCAGCAGTCTCCAATAATCAGCCAGCCGCCTATAAATAAGCACCCGGGAGAGATTTGACACGGATCTTGCCCAGTCTACGGACTATAAACAAGCACCAGGAGTAGATGTCGACACTCTACTTTGAAATATACGTGCTTGGGTGAAGGCATAGTATAGACTTTGGGGTTGAACCCGGGCACTAAAAGACACCAGCTGTCTACGAGGCCTTCACTCACAAACAAGCTAGCTCCCAACAAAGGGAATGATTCGACAGAATTCCGCTCTGACTCTATGAATGGAGTGGGAATCCTCGGAGGGGAAGGAAGGACTTTTGATCTGATTAAAAGGGCAGTCTTTCTAGTCGCGTAAGAAAGGCTGTGAAGTTTGCTTAACTCTTTGCGTAGTTTCATAATGTTCCTCGACAACGATCCCAGGTTGGAGCATAGTTGAGGTTTCATCTAAAGGGTCCACCGCTGGATAAATCCCTTTTGGCAGCTAATCCTCTTGATAGTACGGTAGTAACATCTAAATGTGCAAGTATGGGTTGACTAAATATGGAGTTCCGAAAAGAAACGTGATTCGTTTAGGGAAATGAACCTAGAGTACAAGGCCTAGATCTTGGGATGACCAGAAGACTGCCTATCGGCTTTGGCCAGACTTGGTCGGAGTGGTAGCCTAGTGGTTTTCTCTGTGTCGTCGATGCTGTGATGAAGGACGATCCAGTATCCATGGATTCTCGTATTCTTAGAGTTATTGACGCAGCGAGCGATAGCGAGCATGTTCAAAAGCCCCCGCGTATATATATCAGTTGACGCTTTTTTGATAATCGCGATAGTGTTTTTTGATCTCAATTTTCATAATATTCAAATCTTTTAGGTGTTAGGGAGATAAACAGAATTGCGAGGACTTTCGCAGGAGTTGGAGGTTGATTATGAAAACCTTTCGACGTGTGGAGAGACGGCCTCTTCTTTTCTTGCAAGCCGGCCATAGCATTCGGACCATAGCACTCATTGTCTTTGTCGGACTATCATGTTACCTCTTTCTGAGTCTCTTTGAGAAGCCAGGACACTCGTTCTGCAGTTCGTGAATGTCCCTTGCCTGATCTCAAGTGGGAACTCAACCCTCAGACTTGGGAACTTTGTTAGATAGGCGGGTGGCTGTTCCGACAATTCCAAGGGACTTGAATCGGCTGTCTCCCCGAGAGCAAGAGGTCTTTCTGTCAGACCACAGTACCTCAGGCAACTCCTCAGCCCAACTGCCCTTTGCCTTCTCTACCCTCTTCTTGAAGCCGACATGGTCAACGACATATTCGCTACTATATAAATATGTTATATAAAATATATCGATAGTAGTTCTAAAAAATAGAAAAAAGGATGACCAATCTTCACTCCCGGGAAAGAGAGCCGGGACCAGGAATCGACGGGACCATATCCCTGCATCCTTCCTACATCTTCCAGATAAAAGACCCTTGGGGCAAGCCGTCCAACTAGTATATAAGCTGGCAAATATATAGTGATGTTCGATCGACCTTTCTACCCTTCGAGGTGTACTTGAACTAGAGACCTGCACTCACCCCCGCGCATTACTGTCGACCTGTGCACTAAGACTCACTTCCGGGTGTGGATTCCATGATTGATTCGCTCGGGATCGAGGACAGAGCCAAGGGAAAGAGCAGAGTTCGGATAGAGCAGAGTGATATTCGAATAGTTGTCGATGCGAGAGAGCGGTACGACCAGGAAGAGAATTAGACAATAGACAGACGCATACGAGGTCTGCTTTTCTTAGCGGTTATTTACTTCTTTGACTCGCATCCCTTCCTGCGCAAGCTTCACGTCTACGCTTCGCACCATACTTAACTAATTCCGATGAGCCATGAGAGGAAGGATAGAGTCTGAGGTACCTTCCCGGCCTGTCTTTCCAGCTACTTCATCCCTGGACTTAAGGAAGGCAAAAAAGGTGCCCCTATTACTCTGGTTCTAGTTAAAGCGATGAAAGTCTAGCTGTGCTCCAGTTTTTCAGGTAAAGGTTATACGGTGAAGAGCCCGGTCAAGGCGACCTTATTAAAGAGAACATTCGGGACATAAGTAGCTTTTTCTACTCTTTCTTATTCTTTCCAGAGCTTTCCTAGGGTATATATAAGCAAGGGAGTTGTGCTTTCGAGACAGGGACAACTACTGAATTTGACTTGAAACTAGAACTCGATCGCGCGGAAGCAGTTAAGTTTAGGGCTTTTTCTACTAGCGGAGCGGAGTCTATCTTTCCTTAGTCAAGTCAGAGATGCGCTTGGAACTTGACAACAAATAAGGGCTCGCTTGCTCAAGCTTCAAAATACTGCTTGCCCACGCTTAGCACGCAGCCGTATGTAATAGTAATAGTAATAGATTCTTCTTCTATCTTCTATAATCTCCGTAGGTAAAGGAAGACTAGCTAGAAATAGCATTGGCAACTTTCTTCCTTGACTTCGTAACTTGTACTGTGCCTATTCATTCTTCCGGCTGAAGGGATTGATTCTATGAACTCTTTCCGCTTCTCAGGCTATGAGACAGATTCACAGTAAGCACAGCTCTTGCTTATCCCCCCTTGCCATCTTATTCATCGAGAAGTGAGGCACCTTCCACTTCTATAAAAAAGGAGTTCAAGAGATGAAAGCAGACAGGTCCACGGTCAAGCCAACCACAGTCCGAGGGTGGGGGACGAAGAAAAGAGGAAGGATCAGCGAGAAGACCCACATACTTCTTTTTGAAGAGAGCATATGAACCACGAATCTGACGTACCGACTAAGGTTCCGATTAATCTCATCAGTTTGATAGATGATCTCTCTTTCCGCTTACCAAGTCAGTTGCAAGATAGCGGAAAAGACCCATCTTTTCCTGACCACCTTCACTCTTTTTTCGCGATTCTTGCATAAAGAACTGACAGCAAATAAAATAACTAAGTTGCTCTCTCTCCAACCAAACCAATAAGTCAGGGCGTGCGATGAATCCGGGACCTTCCTAACCAAAGAGAGTTCTGAGCCCGAGGACAGGACTATCTCCCTCCCCTTTGGCCCCTTATTCGCGATATATGATAGTTGGGGGGCAAGGGGCTTTGTTTGGAAAGGGGGGCTCATTGGTCTGTCGTCCTCCTCATTATAGTCCTCCTAGAATCCAACGCATTTCGTCGGAATACATCCTGCCTTTTCACCTTTGTAGTCCTATGCATAGTGAGTACTATAGCCCCAATCATGGCAACTAATAAAATCAGACTAGCAAGCAAAAACCAGACAGAATAGTAGGTATAAAGTAAATTTCCCAATGTTTCCAACTCCGTCCAACTTCGTACCTTTCCGGCATAAACCGTATATCTCAGAGAGGTCGTATTTCTTTGGGTTGGTAGTAATGGAATGGTTTCATTATCTAAAATGAAGAACATTTCCCACCAAAGGATCAGTCCAATAATACCACTCACTGGTAAATAGCGCAGGACTTCTTCGTGAATCTCCTCCTTTTGAATATTGAACATCATAACCACGAATAGGAATGAAACGGCAATAGCTCCTATATGAACTACTGGGGAGATCATAGCGGAGAAGTCGAGACCTAACAAAATCAGTAACCCAGAAGTGTTGCCCATGCCATAGGTTTTCATGAAAGAGGGCCAGACGTGCGAGTCGTACCGAAAAAAGGGATAGAGCCTACGACCCTACTTATCCCCCAGGCCTCTGTCCCTCTGACTGACGTACCGTCGACCTTCCCCGGTAACACAAGATAAGATACCGAAGACAACAAAGGTCTCTAGTCATCCAGACAGCAGTGTGTATGTTGTTCCTAAACCAGAGTATCCAGAAGCTAATAAGATAGGGCAGAGTAGATATATAGGAAGGCCTTCATCGGATGCGACGAATCCGCTTTGAGGTGAAAGGAGCGAACAGGTCGAAGCGAAGGAGAGAGAGCCACTTGTGCCTCCAACTCTTTTTGGAACAAAGCAGACGAAGTTAGAATGACGTTACGGGAAAAAGGAAAGGGACAAGGGCGGTCGTCGCTCAGGCCACGCAGGATTGGATGATGAATCCGGGACACCCCGAATAATATATATAGTGATGCTATCGGGTGTACGAGAGTCCCAGAGGCTAGCTTTTTAGCTATATATAATGCTCGCTCTTTCTCTTTTTTGATAGGCGGCACCCAGGACTTGATGGTGGGTCCTGGCTCGCATCGCTTTGCCTCGCACCATCTCGGCACCTACTGCTAGTCCCTGTGGCAAGACTGAGTCTAAGGCTCAGCATTTCCTATAGTTCTGACTCCTGTCTGTGTTCTGGCTAATTGATAAGGGCATGGACGGCTTTTTTTCCATTGTAGACAGCCGGGAGTAGAGATCCTCAGTCTGGTGAACAACCCGTCGCTTTGACGAACTGGGGAATTCTGTCTGGTTAGCCACTTGAACCTCGCTACCTAGATTAGATGGAGGAAGTGGATGAAGAAAGACTCTGACTCAAAGGGACAAAGAAGGCAGATGGGAACTGGGAACAATCCAGGAGAAGCAAGTGGTTAGTCCTCGGTGACGAAGAGAAATGGTCAATCCGGACTCCCCCTTCCTCCACTGCCGAGGGTTGGAGTCCTTTCTCTGAAATAGCCACTATATATCTGGGGCCTGTCAAAAGAGTATTGGAACCTCTCAGTCATCCAGACAGTAGTGCGTATGTTGTTCCTAAACCAGAGTATCCAGAAGCTAATAAGATAGGGCAGAGTAGATATATAGGAAGGCCTTCATCGGATGCGACGGACTATGTAGAATGTTTTATCTGTAATTGATTGGACTGTCAACCGAGCTTTTAGGGGCAGGGTACTATCCCCTTGCGGACAGAGACGCTGGGAGGACTGCGCGACTTCAAGACGAATAAAGGAGAAGACAACCTCAGTCTTGATCTCACTTTCTTCACTAGCTTCAGAATGTGGCAGAAAAGAGAAGGCCAATTATTTGAGATGAGAGAGAAAGGGCGTTGAACTAGTAATTCTGGGATTCTCAGGGGAGTCTCAACAGTTCTCAATATCAATCCCAACCAGCCACCATCTTGCCGTCAGCATAGGAAGCTCAGTCTCGAGCGTAAATAACATCAAGACCCCCGCGGAAATGTCACCAGAAAAAGCAAGCCCGGATTCTTAGCTAAGAGAGGGAGTAGATGTCAGGAATCACGTCAGCGGAACAGCTATCTCATCAAAGGCTTGAGCTGAACCGTGATGACCTTCAACTTCACATCACTGTCCTAGCTTTCGTGCTAGGCCTCTACGAACCTTGCTATCTCTCCTCACTATGACTGCAATCCTACCTGACTACTTCAACTATCCGAAAATCCGACTTTAGTGAAAGCCTCTCACCTCCCTCCGGAGACCTGCAGCATGATGGACATCGTTAATCAGTATAGTCTCGATATCGGCCGAGCTATGAGAAATGAGATAGGGCCTGAGCTTTCATTACTAGTTGCTCAACCACCGTCTCGTACCCTCGTCACTATAAGCTCATGAACCTAGCGACGAGCACTTTCTCCACTTCCCTACTGACAACTGTCGAAAGCACCCGATAGGGGGAGTACTCGATCCTCTACAAATGAGCGATGGCTTGGGGAAAGATATAAATTCACATTGCCAACTAGTAATATCAAAGCTCAACCACTAAGTCTAAGCTTCCACAACAATGCGGGCTAGTTTAGTGGGCCTTCACCAGCTAAGCATAATGGTCTTCCCTCCCCCCTTCCTTGGTCAATAAGCTTCTCATTCCCTTCGCCAACTAGTAATATAAAAGCTCAGCGGTGTTCAATATAATAGTCCCCTTCGCCTGCTGCTGATCCCTCCCTCCCCGCTGCCAGGCGGTCGGTGGTCTTACCGCCATTACTGTAATTGGTGGTCTCTGACCACTGTTGGCTTATACCCCGGCTGCAGCTTAAACATCAAAGCAGATTTCGTTTGATTTTTCCCCGGCAGCTACTTTCTTAACTGGAAAAGCCCAGGAAAGGCAGCGCGAGATGCATTTCCTCTAGCTCCTGTTCGGCTTTTCTTAGAGGGAAAGAGGCTAATAATCCCTCATTCTTTCTCGAGGATAAGATGAAAGAAAAGAGAAGAAGTGAGGCCCTATAGTCTTGTTAAAAAAGACAAGTTCAGGGGAAGCTGGAAAGTGATCGCAGTTGACTTAGTGGGGCAGGAGGGGACAATAAACTCCAATAATGGGCAAAATCATTGTCTTTTCCGGGAACATCTTTCTACTCACTAAGTGGCTGCTTTCCATTAGTAGTTTTGAGTGAGAGAGGCCTTTAATCTAGCCTTTTCTATTATATATCGCGTATTAGCTATGGTCAGCTGGGAAATCCGTTCCTATTTCCCCAAATGCCTCCCTACCAAACAAAATGCTAGGGGTCTTTTGCTTGCGCCTTCTTTTCCCAGGGGCTAGAACGGGCCCGGGTAGAGAATCCACTGCCATAGTCTGTGTCCATTATTGGTAGTCTTATAGTCGCAAGCACCCTTAGTCACCTAGTCCTATACGTTCCCTTTTTTTCAGCAGCCTCGACAGAAGTGAACTTTTCAATCCCTAAGGTTTGATCTCTTTAAGGGAATAGGTTGCAGGCAAGTGTCGAAGTAGGGCCTAGGTAAAGGTCAAGAGGGGAGACTCCAGTCTCGGGCTACAGGGGAGTTGACGAAGAGGTCAAAGCAGTATAGGCGCAGAGGCTAGGACTTTGTACACAGTGTAGGACGTAGTTGATGCGATGACAGAGGTAGCGAAGGAAGCTGAGTAAGGTGTAGTATGGGTGGTACCGACTGGATTTCTCATTAAGTTCCTAGGCCGCCCATCACTTAATAGGGGAAAGAGGGGAAGTGCGAAGGCTCACTTTGATTCTCCTCATTCTTTAACAATTATCAAAAATGTGAAGCATATTCTAACTTGAAGTTGATATCGCGTCCCGAAGTTGTCCAGCAATCCGAAGCAAAGGATTTTTTACGCCCCCCGGTTATCGGCCTAAGAAGGCTCTTTTGGGCGGGAGACAACCCTGCAAGCAAGATTTCCGGGAAATCAAGATCGCGATATCAAATGCGCTAATTCCGCGGAAAGAAGAAGTGTAGGAATGATTACGCCCCCCGGTTACCGGCCTAATAAGGCTCTTTTGGGCGGGAGACAACCTAGCTAACAAAAGTCCGTATAGAATAGCTTTTTCTTTCGCTCCCCTTAACATTTGCAGGCTACTCCGGTTCGGGAGCTAAGGACTACTTTGATCTGGAACTGACATGCTGATGCTCACGATTTCGATAGTCATACCAATGATTTAAGAGGAAAAGTCTTTAGTGCTTATTTCGGTCAACTCTCCATTATCTTTCTTTGGCTGAGTGGCATGTACTTTTTCTTCGAACAGTAGGTATAATTACTGCTTACCTGAGACTCTGCCTTAAACTAGGACTCGCTCTTCTCTTTCTTCGATTCAAAAGCAAGCCCGGACCAAGTTGGCAGTGACCCTCTCCTCTATAATAGGCTTCAGTCTCTTGGGTGAAAAGCACGGAATGTCCCGAAGAGGTAATAAATAGGACGAAGCGATCATCATTCTCAGCGGCAGGGAGAGCAAGACCGGAAGGTAGTCCTCATCCTTCTTCATTTCGGCAAACATACCTCACGCCAGCTGAGAAGATGAGACGACGGAGGTACCTAAGATTTTGATACGGAGATCAAGTGGATCCTCTATGGTGATCTACAGAAGGTGGTCTACATGCAGTAGCCACCTGGGTTTGCTACTGAGGGGGAGTGTCAGAAGATTTTTGCAAGCTTCGCAAGGTTATCTACAGCCTTAAGCATAGTCGAAGAGCATGGTTCCTGAAGTTCTCGAACTTGATAGAGCAGCAAGGGTTTGTGCGATCTACTGTCGATCACTCCTTATTTGTGCACGAGACCCAGAGAGGTACTATTGTCATTCTTGTTTACGTTGATGATATTATTGTTACAGGGAATGACGAGCGTGCTATTCAGGGTGCCAAGGACTTCTTAGGTCAGCAGTTTGTAACCAAGGACCTTGGTAATTTACGTTACTTCCTTGGATTGGAGTTTGCCAGGGGCCAGCGAGGTCTTGTGATGACCCAGAGGAAGTACGCTACAGACCTTTCAGTGACAAGTATGGCGGATTGCAGACATGCCACTACACCTATTGACCCGAGCATGAAGCTATATGATGATGACACTAAGGAGGTCGACAAGAGGAGGTACATGGAGCTTGTTGGCAAGCTACTATATGTGACTATTACTAGGCCCGGCATATCCTTTGTCGTGAGTAAAGTGAGTCAGTTTATGGAGCAGCCCAGACAGGCACATATGGATGCAGTCCATATGATTTTGAGGTATCTGAAGACTTCACCGGGTACGGAACTTCTTTTCAGAAGAGATACTTCTCTTTCAGATACAGTGTGTGCAGATGCAAATTATGCTGGGTGTCCAAAGGATAGGAAGTCTACTTCAGGCTTCACAGTGTTCATAGAGAATTCCCTGGTTTCTCGGAAAAGCAAAAAGCAGACCGTGGTTGCCAGATTAAGTGCTAAGGCAGAATAAAGGGCTATGGCGCAGGCTAGCATGGAGAAGATGTGGGTCAAATATGTTCTTACTAACTTGACTATAGAGGTGACTCTTCCCGTGCACCTTCAATATGATAATCAGGCTGCTCTTTTCATTACCAATAACCTAGCTTTACATGAGGGGACGAAACACATAGAGGTGAACTGTCACTACACTCGTGACATGATACATAAGGATCTTATTGCCACTACGCATGTCAGCTTTAGAGATCAGACAGCAGATGTTTTTACTAAGGCCCTGGCCAGAGGGCCTTATCAGAGATGTTCCAAACTGAGCCTGATCGATATCTACGCTCCAGCTTGAGGGAAGTGTTGAGATATGAGTTATCTTCCTTAATTTTTTTCATATTATCTATTTATTTTATCTTCTTCTTGTAATTTACCCAACAGGTTCCTCTCCTATATAAGAGAATCCTATGTCTTGTCATGAATGCAATCAATTCTTTTCCTTCTACATGATCCATATGGACTCCAGAGTAGAGATCTCACTCTCTAAGCCATTGTGGATTAGGGTTTTAATGTGTTTTCATAGGGACTCCAGAGTAGAAATCTCATGGGAGCGACCCAGTTCTTCGACGAGAAGATTTTCAAACTCCATTCTCCAGTGATCGTGGACTCTGACGAGGATGTTTCCATGTTTTTTCCAGTTTGGCTCTTTAGAGAGATTGAGCAGTTGCGGGCCAGAATTCTCCAGGTGGAGATTCCTTCTAGTTTCAGTGACTATGACAGACGTAGTACAGAGAACATGTTCTTCGACGAGGAGATCCAGTTCAGATTGTACTCCAACCCTGTTGTTCCTCTTCACCAGCCCGGCATGAGAAGCAACATCCTCAGTAGGCAACCAATAGAGTATGCTTTGAGTTGATAATGTCTGTAGTGTCTAGTATTTTGTCTTAGCGATTTCTTTCTGTATGTCCAAGCTGAGCATTTTGCATGCTTCAGCTTGAGGGGGAGTGTTAGAGTATGTTTCCCACGTATAAATGGCTAATTAGATCCCTTCATAATCGAATTAGCACATCTACAGGTTTAGTCCCACATCTATTGTGAGTGGGACTCGGTCTTACTGGTGGGACTATATAAGAAGTCGCACACCACCCGTAATAGATGAGGGAAAGCAATATAGAATATCCGTCCCTTGAGAGGCCTTCTCCCCTGATTTCATCATGCTCCTCACAGAGTTGGGTTTTACGCAAAATCTCAGTGTTCTTCCACATTCTTTATCTCTTTATCACTGATATTACGCTTCCGCATTATCATTTTATACACCTTATATTTAAAAAATGAAGAATATTTTTACTGCTACGATTAAATATATTCCCTCTGATAATGCTTTGGAGTTTTATACTACACAGCTATCGCAGTTCCTTAGGTCCCTTGGCATTATACAGATGATTTCTCTTACTTTTCACTAAGACAGTGTTGCAGGAAAGCATACACCGTCATCTTCTTGATGTGACAAAGACTCTTCTACTTCAGAGTCGTGATCCTCTCTCTTTCTGGAGACAGTCGTTCTCTCTGCATGTTACATGGGCAATAGGATGTTGTCCTTTGTGTTAGGCGAAAAGGTTCCTTTTTTATTGTGTTTTTCTGATAATGGCATTTTCTCCCTAACACCTCGTTTCTTTGTTTTAGGAACTTTTGTTCATTATCTGAACCACGGTCGTGAGAATCTCTCCTCCAAAGATGTCTAGTGTGTTTTTATGGGATACTCCCGAACCCAGAAAGGGTAATGATGCTTTGATCTTGTCAGACGGAAATACTATGTTAGTACTGATGTCACTTTCTTTGAGTTGATCATGTCTTTACTCTTACACTGACCTCGTCTGAGTCTGGTGAGGAGGTTTACATATCCCATCCTACACCACCACCACCACCTCTTCATGTCGTTCCTCATATGCCACCACCACCTCCACCCCCCACCCCCACTATGGTTCGCCTTGACCTTACTTTTACACTCACATGCTGCCAACTGTACCCCCTGCTCACGGGTCGTCTCCGTCATCCAGTATGCCCTGGTTAAATTCTGAGCACTTGATTTCTACTTATGATACAGGTGATTTGTCTATTCCGTGTGACACTTTACGGGTTGAGCAACTCGTACCTCAAGTTACAGATCATCCAAATGATTTGGATCAACCCATTGCTATTTGGAAGCAGTGGTATGCATGTTCTATGCATCGTCTCGCTATCCATGTTTCTTTGGGGCATTTGTCTGTGGATTTCAGAAGGTTTGTCGTGGGTCTTTCAGCTATGGAGATCCCATGAACATATGAGGAGGCTATACGAGATAATCAATAGTGCTTTGCTATGGAGGAGGAGATGGAAGCACTCCAGTCTCGTAGCACTTGGAGCTTGGTTATTACTCCTACCAAGGCATACATGGTTGGCTGCAAATGGGTATTTACAGTTAAGCATCGTGCAAATGGCAGCATTGATCGCTACATGTCTAGGCTTGTTGCTCTTGGGTTCACTTAGATCCATGGGGTGGACTATCAAGATATGTTCTCTCTAGTGACCTGCCATTCTAGTCTTTGGATGTTGCTCTCGGTTGCAACGAGATTGGTTCCTGACTCAGCTTGATGTAAAGAATGCTTTTCTTTATGGTGATCTACAAGGTAGAGTGTCAGAAGGTTTGCAGACTTCATAAGGCTATATTTGGCATTAAGCAGAGTCCTAGAGCATGATTCTAGAAGCTCTCAGACCTAATAAAGCAGCATGGCTTCATGAGATCAGCTGTAGATTATTCACTTTTTGTTTAGATGTCTCGGAGAGATATCTTTGTCATGTTAGTTTATATTGATGATAACATTATTATAGGAGATGACATTTATGGCATTAGTACGGTTAAGGAATTCTTTGGACAAGAGCTTTTCACCAAGGTCCTTGGTAAATTACAATACTTACTAGGACTTGAGTTCATCAGGAACCAATAAGGTCTTGTGATGACGTAAAAGAAGGATCTTATTGATCTCCTTTTGGAGACAGGCATGACTAATTGCATACCTACTTCCACTTCCATGGATGTCAGCATGATAGTTATATGATGATGATCCAGAGGAAGTGGACAAGCAAAGATACAGGGAGCTCGTTGGGAAGCTCCTCTATGTGAATGTCACTAGGCCAGATATGATGCAGTTCACATATCTTGGGATATCTGTAGTCTTCTCCAGGTATAAGATTGTTTTCTAGCATAGGGACATCCTTGCCATCACGGCTTGTGCAGATGCAGACTATGCGGGATGCCCAAGGATAGTAAGTCTACCTCAAGATTTACAATATTCATAGGGAGTTTTTTGATGTCATGGAAAAGAAAGAAGCCGACCGTGGTTGATAGATCTAAAGTCGAGTCATACTACAAAGCCATAGCGTAGGGGAACATTGAGATGATGTGGGTTAGATCCATCCATTCTAACAGACTTAGCTATCAATGTGCATATTCCTATGCAATTAGAATGTGATAACCATGTTATTTTTATTGCCAACAATCTTGCCTTCCATGAGAGAACCAAGCGCATTGAGGTAGAATATCATTATACTCGTGACATGATTTGGAAGGGGTTTATCTATACTACTCGGTCAACTCAGGGGAACATACAACAGTTGTGTTCACTTAGGCTATAGCGAGAGGGTCATTCCAGAGATGTTGCTCCAAGCTGAGCATGATTGACATCTATGCTCCATCTTGAGGGGGAGTGTTGAGAGATATATTTTATTTCTCCTTATCTTTTATGTATTTTCTTTTTAGGATTTTTACCCGGCAGACCCTATAATCTTTGTCAATTACTTCTACGACCTTTGAAACATCCTAATTCCTCCCTCGACCCTGTAAACTTGTTAACCCTTACCCCACAGACCCTGTGGTTAACCCCCATCCATTTGTCCGTTAAAACTGATCGGATTTCGTTAGGGATTTTTGCACCCATAACCCCCCTCCGCCCGCAACGTCGTCCCCGAGCAGCCCCGTGCCCCAGCCCCCCCTGGCCTGGCCGCCGCCTCCCTTGCTCGAAGCCCCCCCACCCCCGCCTGCGCCGGCCGAAGCCCCAGCCCCGCCTCCCCTGCTCCCCCCCCCCCCCCCCCCCCCGTCTGCGCTGCCTGAGGCCTCGTCCCCCGTTTCCCCTGCTCCCCCCTGCTACCTCCCCTACTCGAAGACCCCCCCCCAGTCCATGCCTCTGCTCGAAGCCCCCCCACCCCCATGCCGCTCGAAGCCCCCCTCCCCTATGCCGCTCGAAGCCCCCCTTCCCCCACGCCTCTTGAAGCCCCCCTCCCCTACGCCGCTCGAAGCCCCCCCTCCCCCATGCGCTCGAAGCCCCCCTCCCACCTCCCCCTGTTCGAACTGCCGTCGCTCGAAGCCCTGCCTCGACCCGGATGGTTGCCTCCCTCGATCCAGCACCCCCATGCTCGAACCGCCCTCGAGCCCTTCTCCAGACCCAGGCCCCCCACTTAAACCGCCGCTCGAAGCGGCCCTTCCCCCGTCCACTACCTCCCCCCGCTCGACCCCTCCCCCAGCCCAGTCCACCTACCCCCCCTCCAGGTCGAGCGCCACCCCTCGAGTCCCCTCCCCGACCGCTTCCAGTCCAGGCAACCCCACTGCTTGAAGCGACCCTTCCCCCGTCCACCGCCTCCCCCCGCTCGAGCTCCCCCCTCTAGGTCGAGCGCTGTCCCTCGAGCCCCCTCCCCGACCGCTTCCAGCCCAAGCACCCCCACCGCTCGATGCCCAGGCCCACCCGAAGCTCGAAGCCCAGGCCAATGCTATGTCAAGGGAGGAGAGATGGAAGAGGACTGTTTTTTCTTCTCTTGGTTAATTCTAGCCGTCCGATCACGGATTGGTTAGATTATCTCGTTTGTAACCCAAGGAAGTTAACTCTATATGTGTCAATTTAACGGCAGGGTTCGTGGGGTAAGACGGAGCAAGTTTACAGGGTCGAGGGAGGAATTAGGATGTTTCAAAGGTCGTAGAGGTAATTGGCAAAGATTATAGGGTCTGCCGGGTAAAAATCCCTTTCCTTTTTTGTCTCTATATGTAATTTACCCCCCTAAGGTTTCTCCTCTCTATATAAGAGAACTCTATGACCCCCTTTCATAATTCAATTGACTGTTCTCTTTCCACGGATCGTAGGCATTGCTTCTCTTTTTTTACATGTACTGGGTATTTACTGTTCTTTGTAGCAGATGTCGGAACTGAAAATGACTTAAGATCTCCCTTTAAACCTCAAATGCAATTCTAGTGATGGTGCTACACATCCCATATGGAGACTAATGTGCCTCAAAGTGCTAGAGCTGGAGTTGTATTGCGATTTGGGTCCAGTTATAGGTGCTTTGAGTTCTGATCTGAAGGGGATCAATGCTGTGAGGATCTATTCTTCGTTTGGGCCAGGGTTTAAAAAACCGGACCGGATCGGTCGGTCGGACCGGTTGGATCGGGAACCGGCTCCGACCCGGTTGGTTCGGTCGGTTTTGTGTAATTAATTTCAAAAAAAATAAAAAACCAGGTCGACCCGGATGGTCGGATCGGGTTGACCCGATTGACCCAATTTTGATGGCTTGGTAAATTTTCAAAAATTAAAGGTTTTAATGAAATAATGGGATTTTTATCAATTGTGCCCTTCTTAACTTCTACGATATAAGTTATGTCCCTCTCTTTTTTGGAATATACATTCTGCCAATACTTTCTTAAAGTAATTTTCTAGAAACAACTATAAATAAATGATTACAATATTATATTCACATTCTAGAAAATGTGAGTAACTTTTGTAGAGTTTTACTCGAAATAGGCGATCATGTTATTCTATTGAAAGATTGGACATTTTAAACGATTATTTCATGGATATATAAATACATACTTATATATATGTATCCGATTTTATCGGTTCAGAAAACCGGTTCGACCGGTCTAACCATTAAATTAAGCCCGGTCCGGTTTTTCCGAGTCGATAGGAATGATGGCGTCATGCTGACATCATCACCGGTCCGACCCGGTTGGACCAAACCGAAGACTGACCGGTTGTTAACCCCTCAGGATCCGGGTACCCGTTTACGACAAAATTCGCAATAATTCATTCACATTGATCGCAGAAGTTGTAGAAAAGCAGGGAAAATTTTTCGCGCGGCTAATTGTCCACATGACATTCACATCCACAACATAACCACAAAAATTAAAAGAGACAATGGCACCAAAATTTTCTTTTCATTAATATTCATATCAAGTTACAACGTATACAAGGATCTTCCATTACAACATATATCCCAAAGTGTGATACAAAAGAGATAGCATTTACATTATTATCTGAACAAAAACTGAGACAAGGAATTCATACCGTCTCGTATATACTCTGTCTCCTGGAAGCATGTAGCTACTGAGCGGCTACTGAACTGCAGGCTGTTTGCCTGCCACACACATAATAGGAAAGAAGAGGCGTCAGCCATTGCTGGTACCTCCTAAAAACTTATAAAAATAACTGGACATTTAATATGTACAAAAGCAAGCAAGTAGAAAGGTGGTATAAGTAAAATCTACATCTACTTGCGTAAGTAAAAAGGGTTTGTTTGTAATGCGTTTCAAATGATTTCCCCCAGAACCCGGCATTTCCCATATGTAACATATTTATAAAGCAGTTGCGTAATCATAAGTGTATGAGTGTGAATGCATATATGTCAATTTCTTCAGAGATCATGTTGGTGAGTGAAAAATGGAAAAGTTGAGTTTTTAGATATCTATTAACTTATTTAAATTTTTGGGTAGAGAGAATGGTCTTTTGATCATAACTTCTCCAATTCTTAACTTCAACGTTTCAGATATAGCTCCATATGTTGTAGATGTAGATACGGATGATCTAGATATAGAATCGCCAAGTCTGTTTGACGAAGTAACTCAAGCGGTGAAGAAGCCTGCAAATGGCTCTTCCATCTCGCCCTCTAATTGGAAGCGCGGTCCAATAGAGGGATAGGTCTACTCCCCAACTACGCCACTGAGACGGGTGAGAGAGACTCCCTAGAAAAGTCGCTCTAGAAAACTGCCTGACTAGTATAGGCGAACGAGCTCGTACGTAAAAACTGAAAAACAAGGATCCCCCGCCTGGGTATCCTAAAAGACAGGGTCAACGGAACTGGTCTAAAGTCAGGATCCCAACGAGGCGTAAAAACACTGCGAGCTCGCGTAAAAACCGTGTAAAAGACTGGGATCCTAGACCCGCACATTAAGCAGCCGCTGCCCTAACTGGGCTTCCTTTCCTCCGCCCAGTTGAGAGTCACCGCGCTCTCGCACGGTCTGGCGCAAGGATCGCCATGACCGGCATCAATATCTGTCAATACTAATTCACGACCATAGGGATGCACTTAACTACAGACTTGATTCACAATATTGTGGGTTGTTAGCTTTGTTAATCTATAATGATCCTCACATGGTACTAAAGATTATTAAATCTGAAGTGATCAGTATGTTGCACATTTCCTCCACTTTCTTGTAAGGACATGGTTTACTAAAGTGGAAGTGCAAGATAAACTATAGATGGTTCAGATCCATATTTAGGCTATCAACTTTGCTTATGGATTGATAAGATTCGTGCCAATACATGTATGTTAGAAAAGCACCATAACCTTTGATGATACAAATTATATTCTTATATAATATCCCAAAATCTTAGTCTTCAATAACTTTTATGACATAGATGTATTTTGGCCCTTCAGTTTATACTTATAGTTTAACTTATATTTTAGTCGTGGTACAATATTTACTAAGCATTTACTTAATGTTATAAATAACTATAGGATTACACTTGAATTCTTATTGTTGTTTAGAATACCCAAGTATGTTGTACTGCTCCTTTTGGGAGATTCCTATTATACCTTGTCAAGACTTGCTAGATCAGTGTTTTGTATACTTGTTATGTGCATTAAGTCTTGTTAACAAAGTCAATGAATTTAACTCGCCACCTGTCTCAAATAAAACCCAGGATTTAGTCTTATCTAGTAACTTCAAAAAAATTGGCTTGAGGTGTTTTATTTATTTATTTATTTAATATGCCCGATTATTCTTTTCTAAAAAAATATTTGGAATGGTAAATGGGAGCTAGAGATGTTTCCAGGAATCTTCCTATTTAACAAATGTGAAATAACTCAACAAAATTCTTGTTCCGTATCTGTGCTACATTTAAAAATAATAATCCAAAGGTAAAAAAATTACACCCAACTCCAACCCCACAACAGATTTCAAACTTTTAGTTACCATAGTTTGTATACTCAAAATTATATAAGAGAGTGAAATGATTCTTACTAATACTAAGCCAAGATCTTCCTGGAGAAAGGAATATATATATGTCATGATTTTAAAACGCACATGGAAGAGCAGATGTCCCGATGTTCTACTACTACTGGTGATGAAAGGTTATTGAATGCACAATTTGGTAAGGAAAGGTTACTAACATAAAGTTATATCAAAATCCTAATTTGGTCTTAAGTGGATCCTACTCCGTAAGGGTTCTGCTTCTCTGGAATTTAGATACCAATTAACGAATCATAATTTTAGAGGGTACGGATGTTCCTATAGCAATAAATTAAAATATCAATAGAATATATCTTAGACCTTAATGATGATGAAAAGAAAAAAATATATATATAAAATGGTTGGAAGGATAAAACAGATCTTTAGATAATGTAAAGATGTTGCAATCACTTTCAGCTACATCCATTTCCACCTACATGCACATCCTCTTACTCTTCTTGGATCCATATGAATTACAATATCAACTCTAATATTATATTCCCTTCATCTATTTATATAAAATTTCAACGGATCATTCTTCTCATTTACCTATGCATGATATTAGTGCACACTTACTCCAACAAGATTAATATCAAAGTAGAAGTCAGTATTTCCAGGACTTTATCTAATCAGATTTCTTCTGAAATTAATAATAACACCACTCAAAGAATGAAGAAAACTCATAACAACTCAAACATATACATGGACGATCAACAAGAAGGGATTGTAGATTGTACAAGATCATGGATGGCAGCAAAGAGGAAGGGAAAAAGGAATGTACCAAATTAGATTGCTTTGATCCCAACATGCAACAACCTAATTGGAGCAAAAACCCAATTAGGAGCAGCTCCAGCAGTAGCTTTCTTGGTCACACAGGGGCTGGAGATGCTCTATACGGCTGGGAATTAGAGTAGAAGATTGGGGCTTTTGGTTGCTATTTATAAGGGAAGAGGTTGGATTTGGTGTTGACAAGTGGGGAAAAATATTTGAACAAGTGTTGTGTAATTAAAGACCTCCAAACAGCTGTCCTGTACAGCAAGCAGACTTTAAAAAAATTTCCCTTTTTTTTCTTTTTTTTTTAACCAAAACTTTATTTACTTAATATTCTTAAAGTTGACTGTTTTTGCGCCTCGAATGTCGGATTTCGATGCACCATATCTCGAATTGATCGTCTCAGAATGACGGTCAATATGAGTATAATGTTGATATACTTCCGGTCGAGTTTTGAATACCCGAAATTTCCGGATACGGTTTTTGTTTAAGGTTTAAATTTTATGAATTAAAATTATCAAACGACCTCCGATTGACGAACGGTCAATTCCGTTGGTCTTGTATCGTCGAATCGGATCTAATGACGGTCTCGGTTCGTTTCGCGGTTTCCGAATTTGCGTCGCGGCTTTTCGCGGCACGAATTACGAAGTGACCGATTTTTGGTCGATTTCGTCCGAACGACTTTTGATTTATGATCAATTGGTCGTTTTAGGTTGTTTAGTATTGACCGATAACGTTATTGGGTTCATGGGACCCAAAATCGGACGAGTTCGGGTTTGTTAGAATATGGATGTTACAAATATAAAAACCTCAAAGGGAGTCTCGTCCTCGAGACTCGAGTCAAGGTCATTAAGTATTTTGTTGGGATTTTATATGTTCATAAAAACCTCAAAGGGTTTTGAACTCATAAAAACCTCAAAGAGAAAACAAGCCATATATTAATCATGTATCTAATTATAAAAGCTTGTTTTGATGCTTACATCAGAAAAGCTGCGGGTATCGTGCCCGCATGTCGGCTTCAGTCTCCCATGTCGCTTCCTTGACGCCATGTCGGTGCCACAAAACCTTGACCAATGAAATTTCTTTGCTGTGAAGCTTCTTCACGGCACGGTCAAGTATCTGGACAGGCTTCTCCTCATAAGTCAGATCCGGCTCTACATCAAGATTCTCATAACTGATGATGTGCCGAGGGTCGTGCACATATTTTCTCAAGTTGGATACATGGACGACGTCGTGAATAGCTGATAGATGTGGAGGAAGGGCTACTCGGTATGCAACCTTCCCCACACGAGCAAGAATCTCGAACGGTCCAACATATCGCGGCGCCAACTTGCCACGAACACCGAATCTCTGCACTCCCTTCATGGGAGATACTCGCAAAAATACCCAATCTCCAACCTATAATTTATAGGAATGTCATTAGTATGAGATTAAATTGAACCCATATATATCATAATTGAGTGGATGAGGAGAAAATAATTAGATTACCTGAAACTCTAAATCTCTCCTCTGACCGTCAGTCTGTGGATGGCATGCAGAACTCATCTTCAGCTCTGTCTGTAGTGCTGACATGAACTGATGCCAATAATGAGATGTAAATCTCGAATCCCTGTCAGACACCACCTCTCGTGGTATACCATGCAGTCTGATGATGTTCTGCACATAGAGCTTGGCCAATCTGGAAGGAGTGTAAGTCGTGTTGACATGTATGAAATGGGCTGACTTGGTCAACCTCAACAACGACCCAAATGGAATCATGGCCACCCGGTGTCTTCGGCAATCCTGTGATAAAATCCATATAAATGCTCTCCCACTTCCTTTCGGGAATGGGGAGAGACTGCAGTAATCCTGGTGGTCTCCTGTGCTCGACCTTGACTATCTGAAAGGTCATGCATCTGCTAACATGTAGCGCCACATCGCGCTTCATTCCATCCCACCAGAAATGTCGACGCAGATCACGGTACATCTACGTACTGCCTGGATGGATAGATAACCGTGAACTGTGTGCCTCATCCAGAATGTCTCTGCGAAGCTGCTCGTCATTGGGTACAACGACCCGTCCTGCCTTCCATAAAATAGATTCCGCCACAACAAAATCATCAACCTCGTCCTTGACGGCGTGCATGTATCTATCATGAATCCAATGATCGGTCTTCTGGCCCTCTACAATACGATCCCAAAGACTACTGTATCGTGGAGGCACGGCGGTAGAAATGGATGCGCTCTCCTGAGGATGCCAATCGCTCAAAGCTGCAAGCGTATCCCATGCATATAGCCAGTTTGTCGTACCATCAGCATGCGCTCTCCTGCTAAGTGCATCAGCCACCACGTTTCCCTTACCGGGATGGTAAGAGATCGTGCAATCATAATCCTTTAGCAATTCGAGCCATCTGCGCTGTCTCATGTTCAGCTCCTTCTGATCAAAGATGTACTTCAGGCTCTTGTGGTCTGTGAAGATCTTGAAATTCACAACATATAGATAGTAGCGCCAGATCTTCAAGGCAAAAATAACTGCCGCCAACTCCGCCGTGATGCGTAAGCAATCACATGTCCTCTCTGCATCAACACTGCCCCTAGACCTTCTCCAGATGCATCTGTGTAAACTGCATAGTCCTGAGTGCCTGAAGGAAGAGCAAGAATAGGCGTTGTAGTCAACCTCTCCTTCAGTGTCTGGAAGGCCTGCTCACATGAATTGTCCCAAACAAATGGAACTCCTTTCTGCGTCAACCGTGTCAGAGGGCGAACAATGCGTGAAAAACTACTGACGAAACGTCTGTAATAACCTGTTAGCCCAAGGAAGCTCCGAATCTGTGTGACAGTCTTGGGCTGCTCCCAAGACATAACTACATCTATCTTCGCATGATCAACTGCGATGCCTGCTCCAGAAATGATATGCCCGAGAAATGAGATCTGGGATAACCAGAACTCACACTTGCTCAACTTGGCATATAGCTTGTGCTCCCGCAATGTATCTAAGACAATCCGTAGATCATTCACATGGTCCCATTCATTCCGTGAATAGATGAGCACATCATCGATGAACACTACTACAAACTTGTCCAAGTATGGACGGAAGATACGGTTCATCATATCCATGAAAGCCGCAGGTGCATTGGTGAGCCCTAACGGCATCACCACAAACTCATAATGTCCATAGCGAGTCCTGAAGGCTGTCTTCGGAATATCCGACTCGTGAATCCTCAGCTGATGGTAGCCTGAGCGAAGGTCGATCTTCGAGAAAACCGAAGATCCCTGGAGCTGGTCGAACAAATCATCGATGCGCGGCAAAGGATAACGGTTTTTCACCGTTCTCTTGTTCAGCTGCCTGTAGTCAATGCATAACCTCATGGATCCATCCTTCTTCCTGACAAATAGAACCAGAGCTCCCCAAGGTGAAGTGCTCGGCCTCATGAATCCCAAGTCAAGTAATTCATGCAATTACACCTTCAGCTCCTCTCAACTCAGTCGGTGCCATGTGGTAAGGAGCCATCGAGATCGGCTGTGTATCTGATAGCAATGCAATCTCGAACTCGGTCTCTCTCTCTCAGGAGGTAGTCCTGGTAGCTCATCAGGAAAAACATCTGGATATTCAGATACTACTCGGATGTCTTGTGTCATCGGCTTCTGATCGGATATTTCCCGAACAAATGCAAGGTATGAATCACAACTCTGATCGACAAGTCGCTGGGCTTGCAACACTGAAATATACTCCATGGTGGAGTCATGCAAAGTACCCTCAAAAGTGAACTCGGGTAGATCAGGAATCTTGAAGACAACCGTCTTCCTAAAGCAATCAACAAGTGCATGATGAGTGGATAACCAATCCATGCCCAAAATCAAGTCGAACTCATCAAGCTGTAGAAGTAGACAATCTGTGATCATCTCGTGACTGCCTATCAGTACAGGCAAGTGCCTGACTATCAGGGAAATGATAAATAACTGGCCACCTGGCCCTCGGATGTGATATGGGGTAGAAAGAGTCTCTGCGATTCTACCTAAAGAAGAAAGTAGCCTCGAAGCAAGAAAAGAGTGTGTCGTGCCAGAATCAAATAAAAATGAAAAGATCGATAAGAGTAGTCAGTACGTGTGCTAGTTGGTTAGCCATCTCCTGGTCTGGTCGGGATGACATGGCTCTGCATGAGAACCATAATTGGTCATAAAAGTACCATTTGAAGATACTTATAGTATATACTTTTTCTCTTCTTGGGATATAATATGAAAATTAATGAAATTGGTGACATCTGTGTTGGTTGAATATGAATGTCATATTTCCCTTCTCGGACTCACGACAAGTCGGAAGACTGTCGCTATCCGAGAACTTAATGCGATCAAAATTGTAATGTTGCGAATGTGCGTATCGGGGTACCACTGCTCTGATACCAAACTGTTAACCCCTCAGGATCCGAGTACCCGTTTACGACAAAATTCGCAATAATTCATTCACATTGATCGCAGAAGTTGTAGAAAAGCAGGGAAAATTTTTCGCGCGGCTAATTGTCCACATGACATTCACATCCACAACATAACCACAAAAGTTAAAAGAGACAATGGCACCAAAATTTTCTTTTCATTAATATTCATATCAAGTTACAACGTATACAAGGATCTTCCATTACAACATATATCCCAAAGTGTGATACAAAAGAGATAGGATTTACATTATTATCTGAACAAAAACTGAGACAAGGAATTCATACCGTCTCGTATATACTCTGTCTCCTGGAAGCATGTAGCTACTGAGCGGCTACTGAACTGCAGGCTGTTTGCCTGCCACACACATAATAGGAAAGAAGAGGCGTCAGCCATTGCTGGTACCTCCTAAAAACTTATAAAAATAACTGGACATTTAATATGTACAAAAGCAAGCAAGTAGAAAGGTGGTATAAGTAAAATCTACATCTACTTGCGTATGTAAAAAGGGTTTGTTTGTAATGCGTTTCAAATGATTTCCCCCAGAACCCGGCATTTCCCATATGTAACATATTTATAAAGCAGTTGCGTAATCATAAGTGTATGAGTGTGAATGCATATATGTCAATTTCTTCAGAGATCATGTTGGTGAGTGAAAAATGGAAAAGTTGAGTTTTTAGAGATCTATTAACTTATTTAAATTCTTGGGTAGAGAGAATGGTCTTTTGATCATAACTTCTCCAATTCTTAACTTCAACGTTTCAGATATAGCTCCAGATGTTGTAGATGTAGATACGGATGATCTAGATATAGAATCGCCAAGTCTGTTTGATGAAGTAACTCAAGCGGTGAAGAAGCCTGCAAATGGCTCTTCCGTCTCGCCCTCTAATTGGAAGCGCAGTCCAATAGAGGGATAGGTCTACTCCCCAACTACGCCACTGAGACGGGTGAGAGAGACTCCCTAGAAAAGTCGCTCTAGAAAACTGCCTGACTAGTATAGGCGAACGAGCTCGTACGTAAAAACTGAAAACCAAGGATCCCCCGCCTGGGTATCCTAAAAGACAGGGTCAACGGAACTGGTCTAAAGTCAGGATCCCAACGAGGTGTAAAAACACTGCGAGCTCGCGTAAAAACCGTGTAAAAGACTGGGATCCTAGACCCGCGCATTAAGCGGCCGCTGCCCTAACTGGGCTTCCTTTCCTCCGCCCAGTTGAGAGTCACCGCGCTCTCGCACGGTCTGGCGCAAGAATCGCCATGACCGGCATCAATATCTGTCAATACTAATTCACGACCATAGGGATGCACTTAACTACAGACTTGATTCACAATATTGTGGGTTGTTAGCTTTGTTAATCTATAATGATCCTCACATGGTACTAAAGATTATTAAATCTGAAGTGATCAGTATGCTGCACATTTCCTCCACTTTCTTGTAAGGACATGGTTTACTAAAGTGGAAGTGCAAGATAAACTATAGATGGTTCTGATCCATATTTAGGCTATCAACTTTGCTTATGGATTGATAAGATTCGTGCCAATACATGTATGTTAGAAAAGCACCATAACCTTTGATGATACAAATTATATTCTTATATAATATCCCAAAATCTTAGTCTTCAATAACTTTTGTGACATAGATGTATTTTGGCCCTTCAGTTTATACTTATAGTTTAACTTATATTTTAGTCGTGGTACAATATTTACTAAGCATTTACTTAATGTTATAAATAACTATAGGATTACACTTGAATTCTTATTGTTGTTTAGAATACCCAAGTATGTTGTACTGCTCCTTTTGGGAGATTCCTATTATACCTTGTCAAGACTTGCTAGATCAGTATTTTGTATACTTGTTATGTGCATTAAGTCTTGTTAACAAAGTCAATGAATTTAACTCGCCACCTGTCTCAAATAAAACCCAGGATTTAGTCTTATCTAGTAACTTCAAAACAAATTGGCTTGAGGTGTTTTATTTATTTATTTATTTAATATGCCCGATTATTCTTTTCTAAAAAAATATTTGGAATGGTAAATGGGAGCTAGAGATGTTTCCAGGAATCTTCCTATTTAACAAATGTGAAATAACTCAACAAAATTCTTGTTCCGTATCTGTGCTACATTTAAAAATAATAATCCAAAGGTAAAAAAATTACACCCAACTTCAACCCCACAACAGATTTCAAGCTTTTAGTTACCATAGTTTGTATACTCAAAATTATATAAGAGAGTGAAATGATTCTTACTAATACTAAGCCAAGATCTTCCTGGAGAAAGGAATATATATGTCATGATTTTAAAACGCACATGGAAGAGCAGATGTCCCGATGTTCTACTACTACTGGTGATGAAAGGTTATTGAATGCACAATTTGGTAAGGAAAGGTTACTAACATAAAGTTATATCAAAATCCTAATTGGTCTTAAGTGGATCCTACTCCGTAAGGTTCTGCTTCTCTGGAATTTAGATACCAATTAACGAATCATAATTTTAGAGGGTACGGATGTTCCTATAGCAATAAATTAAAATATCAATAGAATATATCTTAGACCTTAATGATGATGAAAAGAAAAATATATATATATAAAATGGTTGGAAGGATAAAACAGATCTTTAGATAATGTAAAGATGTTGCAATCACTTTCAGCTACATCCATTTCCACCTACATGCACATCCTCTTACTCTTCTTGGATCCATATGAATTACAATATCAACTCTAATATTATATTCCCTTCATCTATTTATATAAAATTTCAACGGATCATTCTTCTCATTTACCTATGCATGATATTAGTGCACACTTACTCCAACAAGATTAATATCAAAGTAGAAGTCAGTATTTCCAGGACTTTATCTAATCAGATTTCTTCTGAAATTAATAATAACACCACCCTAAGAATGAAGAAAACTCATAACAACTCAAACATATACATGGACGATCAACAAGAAGGGATTGTAGATTGTACAAGATCATGGATGGCAGCAAAGAGGAAGGGAAAAAGGAATGTACCAAATTAGATTGCTTTGATCCCAACATGCAACAACCTAATTGGAGCAAAAACCCAATTAGGAGCAGCTCCAGCAGTAGCTTTCTTGGTCACACAGGGGCTGGAGATGCTCTATACGGCTGGGAATTAGAGTAGAAGATTGGGGCTTTTGGTTGCTATTTATAAGGGAAGAGGTTGGATTTGGTGTTGACAAGTGGGGAAAAATATTTGAACAAGTGTTGTGTAATTAAAGACCTCCAAACAGCTGTCCTGTACAGCAAGCAGACTTTAAAAAAATTTCCCTTTTTTTTTCTTTTTTTTTAACCAAAACTTTATTTACTTAATATTCTTAAAGTTGACCGTTTTTGCGCCTCGAATGTCGGATTTCGATGCACCATATCTCGAATTGATCGTCTCAGAATGACGGTCAATATGAGTATAATGTTGATATACTTCCGGTCGAGTTTTGAATACCCGAAATTTCCGGATACGGTTTTTGTTTAAGGTTTAAATTTTATGAATTAAAATTATCAAACGACCTCCGATTGACGAACGGTCAATTCCGTTGGTCTTGTATCGTCGAATCAGATCTAATGACGGTCTCGGTTCGTTTCGCGGTTTCCGAATTTGCGTCGCGGCTTTTCGTGGCACGAATTACGAAGTGACCGATTTTTGGTCGATTTCGTCCGAACGACTTTTGATTTATGATCAATTGGTCGTTTTAGGTTGTTTAGTATTGACCGATAACGTTATTGGGTTCATGGGACCCAAAATCGGACGAGTTCGGGTTTGTTAGAATATGGATGTTACACCGGTTCAATGTCCGGTCCGGTTTTTAAAACCTTGGTTTGGGCAGCACCTGTAGCTGCTACTTGTATATGTCGACATGTTGGCTGAGATGGAGGATGACCTCAAGTTCGGCTGTAGCGGAGTGGAAAAGGAAGTGGGAGATGAAGGGAGGAAAAGGAGTAAATTTTGCAAATTTGAACAACTTGGAAGGCCAAAATGTCAAATTTTAATGGATTCCATTAACGAAGAGAAGTTGACGAAATTTGACACATGGTTTTGCCATGTAATGATTAACAACTATCCTGAGTTTTACGTGTTATTCGGAAGTATCGAGGGTTCAACATGTGATAAGGAAAGTATAGAGGGTTATGCAAGCGAAAATCCCTTATAGTTATTCAAAACTTCTCAAGGTTGGTGCAGTAATTGTCAAGATTTAAGGTTCCACATTTTTGTACATATCATCTTGAAGTTTGTTGTCATGCAATTATTTGTAACTGTGTCCTTGATTTTAATGGAGTCTTCTCTTGATCAGAGTGCCAAGCTTAAGATCTTGGTTACACGTTTTTATAGTGAGGTTGTCTCTGTTTACTTAAGAAGATTCTGACGTTGCAACTCATGCTGGAAAAAACAAAACTTCAGCTTATTTTTCTGTTGCAATCACAATTGCAGTCATGTCTATTATGCTAGATGTTGGTAGAATCTAATGCCTATTTGCGATCTGGATCTGCAATAGGCTGGAAATTCACCTTGTTTGTTGTCATCAAGTTCGATGTTGATGGGTTTTTGGCAAGATTGAATGGATGTCTCTTTTTAGTGGATTTGTCTAGATCCTAAAAGTGAATGTTACTAATGAACGTTCTACTCTGAAAATGTTCTTGAGCACTACAGGACGTTGTGTACCTCTTGGAACCATGTAACATAATGTACTTTTTCCTCTTCTTTTTTAAATATATATAACATGGTGGATCTCAACTTGAGACACCAACCTTCCTTTTCTAAAAAAAAATTCCCCTGTTGTGGACGTAAAATATATTAGTGGAATTTACTTGTGTTTTTCTTCTATTATCCCTCTTTCCTATTTAACCCACTTAGTGGTCTAGTGGTAGTACAGTGTGTCTACCACACAAAAGACCAGGGTTCAAATCCCACTCATGCAGGGGTTGCGTTAGGTAGTCGACGGCTGGCATAAAAAATAGTCGAATCTTTCAACATGGATTTGAGCAAGAATCCATGTAGCCGACCCTACTTGCAGTGGGAGAAGGCTTAGTATATTTTATCCCTCTTTCCTATTTCCGCTTTGCTACCCATCCGTGATTTGAAATTTTGGATTTGGAGTTGTTTTTTCAAAGTCTAGGAGAAATCTCAGAGAATATCTCCCGTAGGAAATTTTGTAACTAACTTTAAAAATCACCTTTTCGTAATTGTAGAGATATTTCTAGACTCTGTGTACTTTTCTATTATGTTTAGTTTCTTTTTTCCATCTTATGTAATTTACCTATAGGCTTTCTCTATATAAGAGAGCCTAGGGTTCTCTGGAATAAAGAATCACCTCATTTCTTCCAACATGTTATCAGAGCAACCACCAAAACCCTAGCCGCCCTCTCCACCACCGTCGGCCCTGCCACCTCTCTTCTCTCTCCACTACCGGCACCGTCCTCCCCCACCAGCCCCCCTTCGTCGCCGCCTCCCCCTCCCTCCCTCTCCGCCGCACCCCCCCCCCCCCCCCGTCCCTTTCTCTTTCTCGTCCCCCTCCCTCCCTTTCTTCATCTTTCTTGCTGCCAACCCGCCTCCCCTCCCCCTCCTATGGATTTGAGTGCATAAGTCTACATATGCACTCAAATCCTCGCATGTTTATGTAGACATTTGATTCTTAATCTACTAACCCTATTTCTTCTCCGGCAACCATGTCAGAAAACAAGGTCGACATGCCCTCCATAGGCGCTTTTAAAGGTCCAGCTCTCATTGTCAAGATGGATGCGACAAACTACGAGCTCTGGGCTATGCAGTTCATGAGTCTCATGAAGTCAAACGGTAAGAAGCACATTCTTACCGAAGATGAGCCGGCAGAGAAAGCTGGGGTTTATGCCTCATGGGAGACCGATGATTCGTATGCCAAAGTTTGGCTTTCAAGCACACTGACGATGGAGATTGCTAATGATGTTCTCCATCAGCCCACTGCTAAGGCGATGTGGGACATCCTTGCAGCGACATACTCGTAGATACAAAATGAGACCAAGATCCTTCAACTCTAGCACGACATATTTACGGTGAAGCAGAATGGTCGGCCTTTGCATTCGTTATATACATTCTTGCGGGGGATGTTTAAGAATCTCTACAGCATCATTTCCCTTACGGCGACTCCAGAGCAGCAGAAAACCTTTCGGAATGCTACCATGGTGGGGGTCTTAGTAGCGGCATTTGACCCTAAATATGATGCTGCTCGCTCACAGATTCTTGCAGATGCCACTATTCCTCCAGTAGAGGAAGTATACCGCAGGCTCAGCAGAATTACAGTCCCGTCTTCTGCTACTCCTCCTTCGGCGATGGCGGCTTCCAGAGGCAGAGGAACCTCTTCTTCTTTCTGTGGCTGTGGACCTCGTGGTCGAGGTGGCCGCATTCGTCAGCCCTGCACATTCTGTCATCGCCCAGGTCATACGGAGGAGACATGCTATTCTAAGCATGGGTTTCCGGCATCGGCGCGGATAGCCGAGCATGTTGCATCTCCACATCTACTTCAGACTAGCGGTTTGAGGATCTTGTTACCAGGTTGTGAGATATCATGCCTCTTGCCTTACTGACTCTCTGGGAGGCTCCTCGGACGTAGCTGCTTCAGCTTCTTCCAGTACGTCGGCCACCGCTAGCACCTCAGGTAGTGCTTATGCCCTTACTTCCTGTCATGGATCTGATGTTTCAGAATGGATTATGGACTCTGGTGCGACACATCATCTTTGTCGAGACAAAGATAAGCTTACATCCTACAGGGAGGTTCCACTGGGGCGATCTGTAGTGATAGCAGATGGGACACATTCCCCAATCGTTGGACAGGGGGAGATCAGTTTGACACCCTCTATGCGTCTCCAGAATGTCTTGCATGCTCCAGATTTTTCGATGATTTTATTATCTATCAGTCAGATTACAAAGAATTTGCACTGTCGAGCTATTTTTGACCCATCATCTCTTATTTTTCAGGGCATTCTTATGGGAAGGGTGATTGGTTGTGGCTGTGAGCAAGATGGTCTCTGTCGTTTGATCAGAACTCCCTATGATGGTGTCTCGTCTCAATCCAATGGACCAGTCTCTCCATTCACATAGCATTTACGATTTGGTCACCTCCCTCTTCAGAAGATGCGTCATATCCTGCTCCAGATTTCGCCGGGTTCTTCTTTCCAATGTGAAGCGTGTCAGTTGGGAAAGCATCACAGATCTACTTTCCCTAGTCGTCAGTCTCAAAGCGGTAGCTCCTCTTTTGAATTATTTCATGTTAATATTTGGGGTCCGAGTCATGTCCCTGATTAGCAGGGACGCAGGTTTTATCTAGTTGTGGTTGATGATTTTTCTCGTTTGTCATGGGTGTTTTGTTGAAGAATAAATCTGAAGCAGGGGATGTGATAAAAAATCTTATAAATGAAGTGCGGAATGTTTTTCCGTCTACTGTGAAAATTGTACGTACGAATAATGCTTTGGAATTTTGTACTCGTGCTCTCTCACTTTTTCTTGTCTAGAGGCATTATCCATCAAACAACCTGTGCTTACACGTTCCAACAAAATGGCATTGCAGAAAGAAAGCATCGTCATCTTCTTGATATCACTCGGATTCTACTTATTCAGAGTTGTGCGCCCATTTCCTATTGGGGTGATGCTGTGCTTATGGCATGTTATCTGGTTAATCGTATGCCATCCTCTGTCTTAGGTGAGAAAGTTCCTCTTTCAAATGTTTTCCCTGACAAGGAATTATTCTCCCTTACTCCTCGTGTCTTTGGCTCGGTTGCTTTCGTCCATCAGCTCTCTCCAGGACTTGACAAGCTCTCACCTAGGGTTGTCAAGTGTGTCTTTGTTGGGTACTCTCACATGCAGAAGGGTTACCGATGCTATGACCCCTTGAACAGGAAATATTATGTTAGTACCGATGTCACATTCTTTGAGTCTGTGACGTATTTCTCCCCTGCAGGTGACAGGTGGCTTCCTCCACTGTTGATGATGAGATTTATGTGCCACCTCCTCCTATACGTTCGTCCGTTCCCATACTAGTTCATGTTGTTCCATCATCACCGCCACCACCATCACCACCACCTCCACATCAACTTGTACCACCTTTATCACGATTCTATACCCGTCGTCATGTCCCTGCTCATGGAACTCGTCAATCATCCACCACGCCTCAGGATTGTCCAGGTAACATTACTAACGATGGGTCTGACGATGTGCAAGTGCAGGGATCTCTGCAGGAGAATAGCATACCGACGAGTACGGTTGTTGATTATTTGAATGTACCTATTGCCTTACGGAAGCAGAAACGTACATATGCATCATATCCACTTGCTTCACAGGTTTCATTACATCGCCTCACTAGTGATTTTCAGTGGTTTGTTGTAGCCTTATCTACCCTGGAAATACCACGGAATTATCAGGATGCATTGAAGGAGGGTTGTTGGCGTTCGGCCATGGAGGAGGAAATGGCTGCTTTGAGGTCACAGTGTACATGGAGCTTGGTTTCTGCTCCTCCAGGAGCTTCTGTTGCCAGTTGTAAATGGGTATCTACTGTCAAATATCATGCAGATGGCGGCCTTGATCATTACAAAGCAAGTCTTGTGGCACGTGGGTTTACTCAAACATACGGCGTGGATTATATGGACACTTTTTCTCCAGTTGCGCGTCACTCCACTCTGTGTCCTTTCAGTTGTCGTGGTGCGTGATTGGCCCTTGTTTTAGATTGATGTTAAAAATGCCTTTTTGTATGGGGATCTGCAGGAAGAAGTCTACATGCAGCAGCCTCCGGGGTTTGTTGCTGAGGGGGAGAGTCATATGGTGTATAGATTTCACAAGGCAATATATGGCCTTAAACAAAGCATGTGGATGTGGTTTCAGAAGCTTTCTGGCCTAATTCAGAAGCAAGGGTTCAAAGGATCAAATGCAGAACATCCTTTGTTTGTTCAGAAGACTCTCAGAGGTATTGTTGTTATCATGGTTTATGTTGATGATATACTTGTTACGGGAGATGATATGCAGGGGATAAAGATGGCAAAAGCATTTCTAGGTCATTAGTTTCTTACTAAGGACCTTGGTACTCTACGATATTTTCTGGGGTTGGAATTTGCTAGGAATACGCAGGGTCTTGTAATGATCCAAAGAAAGTATATTACAGACATGCTTGTTGAGACGGACGTGATTGGTTGTCGACCCTCGACTACTCCCATGGATCCTAGCATGAAGTTATATGATGACGATACAGATGAGGTTGACCGGAGAAGATATAGAGAGATGGTGGGAAAACTTCTCTATATTATTATCACTAGACTTGACATCGCTTTTGCAGTGAGTCGGGTGAGTCAGTTCATGGAACAGCCCAGACAAGTTCACATGGATGCCATATACATGATACTGAGATATCTCAAGTCGTCTCCAGGTGCATGACTATTGTTTAGGAAAGAAACAAATGTCTCGGTTTCTGCATGTGCTGATGCGGATTATGCAGGATGCCCTAAGGATCGGAAGTCTACTTCAGGTTTTGTAGTGTTTGTTGGCAGTTCTTTGGTTTCTTGGAAAAGCAAGAAACAAACAGTTGTGGCTAGATCTAGTGTTGAATCTGAGTACAGGGCCATGGCACAAGCAAGTACAGAGATGATGTGGGTTTGAGCTGTGTTAGAAGATCTACATATGGATGTACCTCTACCCATGCAACTACAATGTGACAATCAAGCAGCGCTATTCATTGCTAATAATCCTGCATTTCATGAAAGAACAAAGCATATTGAGGTAGACTGCCACTATACTATAGATATGATTCAAAAGGGCTTGATTTCTACTTCCCATGTCAGTTCAGGAGAGCAGACTGCAGACATCTTTACCAAATCATTGTTCAGAGGGCCATTCCAGAAGTGTTCAGCCAAGCTGAGCATGATTGACATATATGCTCCATCTTGAGGGGGAGTGTAGAGATATTTCTAGACTCTGTGTACTCTTCTGTTATGTTTAGTTTTTTCCATCTTATGTAGTTTACCCATGGGTTTTCTCTATATAAGAGAGCCTAGGGTTCTCTGGAATAAAGAATCACTTCATTTCTTCCAACGATAATCAAGGTTCCCAATGTTTTTAATCAATAAATTGATATAATTGCACATTTTATAGCAAAAATGAGATGTAATTAGGATGTTTGACTTACACTACTCTATATATGTCATGATGATACACATGTATGTATGTGCGTTGTAGATATATATTATTCACTTATGTATCTTTTTTGTTATTTTTATTTCCTGTTAGACTCTTTATGTAATTTACCCATAGGCTACTCTCCTATATAAGAGAGCCTAGGGTTGATGGAATAAACAAGTTCTCTTATTTTCCCAACATGGTATCAGAGCGACGGTCCTAGACCGGAGTTCTCGAGCCAAACCCTAACCCTAGCCCCACCTTCAAGCCCTCGCGCCTCTGTGTGCCCTCCGCCTCCGCGCGCCCTCCGCCTCTGCGTGCCTGCGCACGATGCGCCTCCGCCTCTGCGCATCTGAGCACGATGCGCCTCCGCATCTACGCACGGTGCGGCTGACCCTTGCGCGCTCCCTGTGCGTGCTCTGCGCACAGTCCTGTGTGCCTATGCACGGTGTCCTTCGCCTCTACGCACCTGTGCACGGTACAACCGATCCTTGCACGCTCTCTGCACGCGCATCTTCGCGTGCACGCATCCGTGTGCGCTCGCGTGCTCCTGTGCGCCACCACACGGGCGTGATCTTCGTGGGTTTCTCGTGCGTGCAGAACCCCAAGTCAAGCGCGCGCCTCCAAAGAAATGGGTTTGGTTGCTTGAAGTCTACACATGCAACTAAACCCGTTTATGTCCGTGTAGACGATCATATCTTCACTCTACCCCTCCAGTCTTCTGTTATCAGTATGCCAGAAAGCAAGGCAGATATTCCATCTATAGGCCGCCTTCCGAGGTCCAGCGCCGATTGTGAAGATGGATGGTTCGAACTATGAACTGTGAGCTATGCAGTTCATGAGTATATTGAAGTCAACCGGTAAGAAACACAATCTTACTGAAGAAGAGCCTGCTGAGAAGACTGGAGTTAATGCCTCGTGGGAGGCAGATGATGCATATGCCAAAGTATGGCTATCTGGAACTCTAGCAATCGAGATTGCCAATGGTATTCTTCATCATCCCACAGCCAAATCAATGTGGGATATTCTGACTGCTACATATTCTCAAGCGAAGAATGAGACAAAGATTTTGCAACTCCAGCATGACATATTTACTATCAAGCAGAATGGACGTCCTCTATACTCACTGTACACATCTCTACGAGGAATGTTTGAGAAGCTTTATAGCTTCATGCCCCTGACAGTCACACCAGAGCAACAGAAGACCTACCGGAATGCTACTATGGTAGGAGTTTTCCTCGCTGCCCGTGATCCTGAGTATGAGGCAGCACGGTCCCAGATCTTGGCAGATTCTACTATTCCTCCTATGGAGGAAGCCTTTCCCAGACTGAGCTGCATCATTGTTCCTTTTATGACTACGAATCAGACTTTTCAGCCATGGCTGCCAATCGAGGTCGTGGAGGACGCCATCATCAGGCTCGTGGTCGTGGCCCTCGTGGCAGAGGAAGCCGTGTTCGGCCATGTGCCTATTTCCATCGCACTGGACATACCGAAGACACATGCTACTCTAAGCATGGATTTCCTACATCTGCACGAGTCGCTGAGCAGATAGAGCCTCCATCTGCTGCTTCTTTGGATCAGCGCTTTGATGATCTTGTCGCCCGTCTAAGGGGCATCATTCCTCCATCTGGCCCAGCCCCCACTACTGAGAAACAGTCTGATGTTGCCGCATCCGCCTCTGCATCTACCAGTGCATCAGGTAGCACATATGCATTTACTAGTAGTAGATCAGATACTTTAGCATGGATTATGGACTCTGGTGCCACACATCATCTATGTGGCTATCAAAGTCTACTTACAGGGTACAGACAGATCTCTCCAGGTCGAACAGTGGTCATTGCTAATGGTACACATTCCCCGATTACTGGTCTGGGGGATATTAGACTGACGTCATCTATGCATCTCAAGAATGTGTTACACGCACCTGATTTTTCAATGAATTTTTTGTCTATCAGTCAAATTACAAAGGATTTACAGTGTCGGGTTATTTTTGATCCATCTTCTCTTGTTTTTCAGGACATCCTTACGGGCAACGTGATTGAGCGTGGCTATGAGCAAGGAGGCCTCTATCGCCTCAGTTAGACTCCTTTTGCTGGAATCTCATCTCTACCTGTTGGACCCATCTCTCCTTTGCTATGGCACCTACACTTTGGACATCTACCGCTTCAGAAAATGCGTCGTGTGTTACCTCAGGTTTCGCCTCACACGTCTATTCAGTGTGACGCTTGTCAGTTGGGAAAGCATCATCGGTCTACCTTTCCCGGTCGTCAGTGTCGGAGTAGTACCTCCAAGTTTGAGTTGTTTCACGTTGATATCTGGGGTCCGAGTCGTGAACCTGATCATGAGGGACACAGGTTTTATATAGTTATTGTGGATGATTTCTCTTGTGTGTCATGGGTATTTTTGTTAAAGAATAAATCTGAAGTAGGGAATATTATCATCAATTTTCTTAATGAGATTCGTAATGTTTTTTCTGCATATGTTAAAATTGTGAGAAGTGATAATGCCCTGGAGTTGTGTACTCATGTCCTATCTAATTACTTCTCATCCCAAGGGATCATCCACCAGACATCCTGTGCCTATACCTCCCAACAGAATGGGGTCGCTGAAAGGAAACATCGCCATTTGCTGGATGTAACCAGGTCGCTCCTTATACAGAGTCATGCTCCTCATTCTTTCTGGGGTGACGCTGTCCTTACAGCATGTTACCTAATCAATCATATGTCATCATCTGTTCTAGGTGAAAAGATCCCTTTCTCTCTTATCTTCCTTGGAAAAGAATTATTCTCTCTTACTCCCCGTGTGTTCGGTTCGGTCGCTTTTGTCCACCAGTTGTCTCCCGGGACTGACAAGCTCTCACCTAGGGCTGTCAAGTATGTCTTTGTTGGGTACTCCAGAACTCAGAAGGGGTACAAGTGTTATGATCCATTGCGTAGGCGGTACCTTGTCAGTGTTGATGTTACATTTTTTGAATCTGTTATGTATTTCTCAGCCTCAGGTGATCAGTTGATACCCTCTGCTAATACTGATGCCATTTACATGTCACCACCACCACCATCAACGCCACCACCACCACCAACACCACCACCAGAACCGTTACCATCTGTCACTATACATGTTTCACCATTACCATTGCATTATACCCGTAGGCCTGCTTTAGCTCATGGTCATTGCTCATCACCTAGCTCGCCTAAGGTATGTTCTGAAGATATTACTATTGATGGATCTGATGATTTTTCTTAGCAGAATGAGTTACAGAGGCCAGACGAGGACACAAATGCTTTAGATGTTCCTATTGCTATACGAAAGTCGAAGCGGAGCTGCACATCATATCCTTTAGCAGCCTCTGTATCATTTGATCGACTAACTGGAGATTTCAGGAATTTCGTTGTCGCATTGTCAGCAGTGGCTATTCCACGGAATTACCAAGACGCACTGAAGGATAGTAGATGGCATCTAGCCATGGAGGAAGAAATGGCAGTTCTTCAGTCTAGAGGAACTTGGAGTCTAGTTCCTGTACATGCTGATGTATCTCCAGTAAGCTGCAAGTGGGTATTTACAGTCAAGCAGAATGCAGATGGCAATATTGACAGATACAAGGCTCGTCTGGTTGCTCGTGGCTTTACACAGACATATGGGGAGGATTATCTTGATACATTCTCGCCAGTGGCCCGCCATTCCACTCTACGGATCTTGCTGTCTGTTGCGGTCACTCGTGATTGGCCACTATACCAGTTGGATGTAAAGAATGCGTTCTTATATGGTGACTTACAGGAGAAAGTCTACATGCAACAGCTACCTGGTTTTGCTGTTGAAGGGGAGTGTCCTAAGGTGTGCAGACTCCATAAGGCTATCTATGGCCTTAAGCAGAGCCCCAGAGCGTGGTTCCAGAAGCTCTCATATCTCTTTGAGAAACAGGGATACAAACGTTCTAATGCTGATCATTCCTTGTTTGTACAAAAGACTTCCAGAGGTATTATTGCAATCATGGTCTATGTAGACGACATTCTGATTACAGGTGATGATGAACAGGGAATAAAGGAGGCATTTCTGGGTCGTGAATTTGTTACCAAGGACCTTGGAGTGCTTAGATATTTTCTGGGACTGGAGTTTGCCAGAAATCCTTAGAAGTTGGTAATGTCTCAGAGGAAATATGTCACTGACCTGTTGAGTGAAACAGGAATGCTTGGTTGCCGACCTGCTACCACACCTATGGATCCTAGTATGAAACTATGGGTTCGTTTGGTTGCAGGGTTGGGCAGGGTTGGGTACTATTCACAGGGCTGGGTGAATAGTAAACTGTGAGGAAGGGGGTACCCCTGTGAATAGTACCCAACCCTGTCCAACCCTGCAACCAAACGAACCCTATATGATTGTGATACAGAGGAGGTGGATAGGAGAAGATACAGAGAACTGGTGGGCAAACTTCTTTATGTCACTATTACTAGGCCCGATATATCCTTTGCTGTGAGTCGAGTGAGTCAGTTCATGGAGCAACCACGTCAGGTACACATGGATGCCATACATATGATACTCAGGTACCTCAAGTCATCTCCAGGTGCGGGTTTACTGTTCAAGAAAGGCAAGGTGATTACTATCTCAGCCTGTGCAGATGCAGATTACGCAGGATGTCCCAAGGACAGGAAGTCCACCTCTGGGTTTGTTGTATATGTTGGAGATTCTCTAGTCTCATGGAGGAGCAAGAAACAAGTTGTTGTGGCAAGCATGGTTTTAAAAGGCGGCGCCTCGAGGCGCAAAGGCATACGCCTCGAGGCGAGACGAGCCCAAAACGCCCTGAGGCGCATGCCTCAGATGCATCACAAGAGGCGTACGCCTCAGCCTCGCCTGAGGTGCTCGAGGCGTGAGGCGCTCGAGGCAAGGCTGAGGCGTAAGCCTCAAAAATCGTTTTTTTTTTAATTTCCGGGTCACGTGCAAAGCACGTGACTTCTTTTCGTAAAATCAAAGAGTCGGGGGGAAGGGGACGTTCTGTTTGACAGAAACGAAACCCCTCCCCCGCCCTTCCCTGAGCCCTGATATCGCCGCCCCGGCCCCGCTTCTCGCCGCCCAGCCTCGGTCGCCGCCAGCCGGAGTCGCCGCCCAGCCCCCTTCTCCATCGCCGACCCTTTTGCCGCCCAGCCGGAGCAGGTCTGCGTCGCCGCCACCTTCGAAATTGCTTTTTCTGTTTTTCTTTTTCAATTTTTTTGTGTTTTCCTTGTGTTCATCATTTTTATTTGTTAATCTATTAGAGAATTTCATTATGTGTTCTTTATTTATGTATTTTTTCAATTGTTTTGGGTTAAATTCTTACCTATGGCTATGATGAAGGATTACATGTATGTTCATCTTGTACTGTTAGTATATACCAATATATGTATGTTGACGCATATGATTTATTTGTATCACTTTGTTATTTTATTTTCTTGCCATTCTCTTTATGTAATTTACCCATAGGCTACTCTCCTATATAAGAGAGCCTAGGGCTATGGAATAGATCATCTCATTTACGTTTCCCAACATGGTATCAGAGCGACGGTCCTAGACCGGAGTTCTCGAAACCCTAACCCTAAACCCCACCCGCCGGCCCTCTTCTTCTCCCTCTCTCTCTCGATCGGCGCGTCATCCAACGCCGTCGCCTCTGCTGTGCGCGCTTGTGCGCATCACCAGCGCATCCCTTGCGCGTTGCAGCCCTCACGATCTGTGCGCATCTGCAGCTCTAGCATCTGCGCGCGATCCTTGGCGCCTGTGCGCACTTCTTGGCGCCTGTGCGCTACAGCCCTAGCGCCTGCGCCCTTCCTGTGTGCATCTGTGCGCACTGGTGCGCTAGAATCGTGCGCATCTGTGTGCATCTGTGCGCACTGGTGCGCTAGATCCGCGCGCATTGGTGCGTATTGCAGTAGCGCATCTGCGCGCATTGGTGCGTGTTGAAGTAACGCACTGTGCGCTCTTTCGTCCCAGTTGCACACGCGGGTAGCGGCTTCTTGTTGCCCTTGCGTGTGACCTTTGTGCTCGCGTATCCAGACCATATCCAGATCGTAGCGGGCACATATTCATGGGGATAGTTGCTTGACATCTACACACGCAACTAATCCCGTCTATGTCGTTGTAGACAAAGATTATCTTCTCTTAGTCACTCCAGTCTTCCGTCTCCAGTATGTCAGACAGCAAGGCAGATATCCCGTCTATGGGCGCATTTCGTGGTCCAGCACCCATTGTCAAGATGGATGATACGAACTATGAACTGTGGGCAATGCAGTTCATGAGTATGATGAAGTCTACAGGTAAGAAGCACATTCTTACCGAGCCCGAGCCTGCAGAGAAGACTGGAGTCCATGCCTCATGGGAGGCTGATGATGCATATGCCAAGGTTTGGCTATCCGGCACATTGGCTATTGAAATCGCCAATGACATTCTACATCAACCCACAGCGAAAGACATGTGGGACATCCTGGCAGTGACATATTCTCAGGAGAAGAATGAGACGAAGATCCTGCAACTACAACATGATATTTTCACAATAAAGCAGAATGGCCGCCCTTTACATTCTCTCTATACATCGTTGAGAGGGATGTTTGAGAAGCTTTATAGCTTCATGCCACTTACCGCCACGCCAGAACAGCAGAAGACATACAGGAATGCGACGATGGTGGGTGTGTTTCTCGCTGCACTTGATCCAGAGTATGAGGCAGCACGTTCACAGATTTTGGCGGACTCGACTATTCCTCCCATGGAGGAAGCTTTTCACAGATTGAGCAGGATCACAGTACCTTCAGCAGCTGCGAGTCAGAATCCCTCAGCTATGGCGGCCAACAGAGGCCGTGGTTTCCATCACCAGGGCCGTGGACGTACTCCTCGTGGAAGGGGTGGCCGCACTAGGCCAACATGCTCATATTGTCACCGAGTTGGACATACTGAAGACACATGCTACTCAAAGCATGGATTTCCTGCATCTGCACGAGCAGCTGAACAGATAGAGCCCCCATCTGCCGCTACACTGGATCAACGATTTGATGATCTAGTTGCCCGCCTCAGGGGCATTATCCCACCATCAGGTCCAGCACCGACTACAGAGAGTCATACTGATACTGCTGCCTCTGCCTCTGCTTCTGCATCTACCAGTACTTCAGGTAGTACACTTGCACTCCACAGTAGTAGATCTCATATACTGCCATGGATCATGGACTCGGGCGCCACACATCATTTATGTGGCGACCAGGGTCTACTTACAGGATACACCCAGATCCCTCCAGGACGGACAGTAGTAATTGCTGATGGCACGCATTCCCCTATCACTGGTCAGGGGGAGATTAGATTGACACCCTCTATGCAGCTGAAGAATGTCCTACACGCACCACATTTTTCTATGAATCTGTTGTCGATTAGTCAGATCACGAAGGATCTCCACTGCCGAGCTATTTTTGATCCATCTTCTTTGATTTTTCAGGACATCCGTACGGGCAACGTGATTGGTCATGGCTATGAGCAAGGAGGCCTTTACCGTCTGAACCAGACCCCATTTGCTGGAACCACATCCTCTCCTGCTGAACAAGTATCTCCTCTCCTGTGGCATTTGCGCTTTGGTCATTTACCGCTTCAGAAGTTGCGTCTAGTCCTACCCTATAGTCTCTCTCACACACCTATCCAGTGTGAGGCGTGTCAGTTGGGAAAACATCACAGGTCGTCTTTTCCCAGTAGTCAAGGTCGGAGTAGTAACTCCAGGTTTGAGTTGTTTCATGTCGATGTCTGGGGTCCAAGTCGTGTTCCCGATCATCAGGGACACAGGTTTTATATTGTATTTGTGGATGATTTCTCTAGAGCATCATGGGTCTTTCTGATGAAAAATAAATCTGAAGCTGGAAATATTATTATCCATTTTCTAAATGAAATTCAAAATGTTTTTTCTACATCTGTCAAGATTGTGAGAAGTGATAATGCCTTGGAATTGTGTACCAACATTCTAGCCAATTACTACTCCTCAAAAGGGATTATTCACCAAACCTCGTGTGCTCATACGTCTCAACAGAATGGGGTTGCCGAAAGAAAACACCGTCACCTACTTGATGTCACAAGGTCACTTCTTATTCAGAGTCATGTTCCGTACACCTACTGGGGTGATGCAGTCCTTACTGCATGTTACCTTATCAACCGTATGCCTTCGTCTGTCTTGAATGAACAAATTCCTTTCTCACGTATTTACCCTGACAAGGATTTGTTTATTCTTACTCCTCGTGTGTTTGGGTCAGTCGCATTTGTCCATCAGTTGTCGCCCGGTACTGACAAGCTCTCTCCTAGGGCTGTCAAGTGCGTCTTTGTGGGGTACCCCAGAACCCAAAAGGGGTACAAGTGTTTTGATCCTGTGCGTCGGCGGTATATGATCAGTGCAGATGTTACATTCTTTGAATCTATGATGTACTTTTCAGAATCCGGAAACATGCAGCCACCACCTACACTTCCTGATGCCGTACTCATGGAACCACCATCACCATTGCCACAAACACCACCGTCACCACCACCGCCACCACCACCGCCACCATCATCAATAGTATCCCCGCTACCTTTCCACTACACCCACAGGCCTCCTCCAGCTCATGGTTCTGACCCGTCAACTAGCTCGCCTATGGTATGTAATGAAAATATTAATGTTGATGGATCTGACGACATTTCTCAGCAGGATACATTACAGGAGCATGGTGATGGTATAGATGATCTGGATGTTCCAATCGCTCTACGCAAGCCGAAGAGGAGCTGTGCCAAATATCCATTATCAGCATCTGTGTCTTTTGAGAGGCTATCTGGAGACTTCAGGACGTTTGCACTGGCACTTTCATCTACAGACATTCCACGGAACCATCATGATGCTTTGCAGGATGCTAGATGGCGACTAGCAATGGAAGAGGAGATGGCAGCACTTCAGTCTAGAGGAACCTGGAGTTTGGTTCCTATGCCTACAGGTGTTAGCCCGGTGAGTTGCAAGTGGGTATTTACAGTAAAACACAATGCAGATGGCTCCATTGACAGGTATAAGGCACGCCTGGTTGCAAGAGGCTTCACACAGACATATGGGGTAGATTATCTTGACACGTTCTCTCCTGTGGCGCGTCATTCCACTCTACGGATCCTATTATCAGTTGCGGTTGCTAAAGACTGGCCACTCTATCAACTGGACGTGAAGAATGCATTTCTGTATGGAGACTTGCAGGAGGAAGTCTATATGCAACAGCCACCTGGGTTTGCTGTTGAGGGGGAGTGTTCCAAGGTTTGCAGATTACATAAGGCCATCTATGGCCTTAAGCAGAGCCCCAGAGCATGGTTTCAGAAGCTTTCAGACCTCTTTGAGAAACAAGGATATAAACGCTCAAATGCCGATCATTCCTTGTTCGTGCAGAAGACGGCGAGAGGTATTATTGTAATCATGGTTTATGTTGATGATATCTTGATTACAGGTGATGATGACCAAGGCATTAAGCAGGCAAAGGAAAGGCTGGGGACTGAGTTTGTCACCAAGGACTTGGGAGTCCTTAGATATTTTCTGGGGCTGGAATTTGCTAGAAATCCATATGGATTAGTCATGACACAGAGGAAGTATGTCACAGATCTACTGAGTGAGACAGGTATGCTAGGATGCCGGCCTGCTACGACACCAATGGATCCTAGCATGAAGTTGTATGATGATGACACAGAAGAGGTGGACAAGAGAAGGTACAGAGAACTGGTAGGCAAATTACTGTATGTCACGATCACTAGACCTGATATATCGTTTGCAGTGAGTCGTGTGAGCCAGTTCATGGAGCAACCACGTCAGGTCCATATGGATGCAATACACATGATTCTGAGATATTTAAAATCATCTCCAGGTGCAGGCTTGCTATTTAAGAAAGGAAAGGAGATCTCTGTCACAGCATGTGCGGATGCAGACTACGCAGGATGCCCCAAGGACAGGAAGTCAACATCAGGGTTTGCAGTCTATGTTGGAGATGCTATAGTTTCGTGGAAGAGCAAGAAGCAGACAGTAGTAGCCAGATCCAGTGCTGAATCAGAATATAGGGCTATGGCCCAGGCTAGCACATAAATGATGTGGGTGAAATCTTTACTTGCAGATCTATGTCTTGACATACCTCTTCCTATGATGTTGGAATGTGACAATCAGGCAGCCTTGTTTATTGCAAATAACCCAGCGTTTCATGAAAGGACCAAGCATATTGAGGTCGACTGTCATTACATACGTGACATGATTCAGAAGGGGTTCATTGCTACATCTCATGTCACATCAGAGAATCAGACTGCTGATATTTTCACCAAGGCACTACTTAGAGGCCCATTCCAGAAATGTGCGTCCAAGCTGAGCATGATTGATATCTATGCTTCATCTTAAGGGGGAGTGTTGACGCATATGATTTATTTGTATCACTTTGTTATTTTATTTTCTTGCCATTCTCTTTATGTAATTTACCCATAGGCTACTCTCCTATATAAGAGAGCCTAGGGCTATGGAATAGATCATCTCATTTACGTTTCCCAACAATGTATGTTATTGTATAACTTGTAGATATGGGAAGGAAAGGCCAAAGTGGGCGGCGATCGGATCCCGGTTGGAGATAATGTCGAGAACTTGAAATGGACGAGCATCACAAAGGGAAAGGATATGTATATGTTGAATGTAATTTTTGTTCGATGAAGATCACCGGTGGGGTGAAGCGATTGAAAGACCATCTTGCAAAGACACGCAAGAATGTGAGAGCTTGTCCAAGCGTTCCTATTGAAGTTCAACAAGAGATGAAGATGTTCATGGACAGCAAGGGTAATGAAAAGAGAAGACGGTTTGAAGAAATGGAAGAAGTTTGCCGAGTTGGGATGCAAGGGCCATCTGGAGGTGATGAAAATGAACTGCCACAAAGAGCGCCGACAGATTCTAGTGGTATCTAGCAAGCTCGAGGACCGATGGATTTTTTTATTGCACTTGGAGGTAGGGGTGTAGGTAGTTCGGATCCTCCCTCACAACAACTCACTTTAAATGCAAGCTGGAAAAAAGATGAGAGAATGAGGATTTGCAAGAGCATCGGGAGATTTTTTTTGAGAATTCATTGGCATTCAACATAGCCAATAGTCCTTATCTGGCGTTGATGACTGATGTATGTGGATATGGAAGGGGTTTCAAGCCACCAACCATGCATGAACTCCGAACTTGGATTTTGAAAGAAGAGAAGCAGGCCATTACCACTCTTGTTGATGAGGTGAAGGCTTCCTGGATTGCTACGGGTTGTAGCATCATGTCGGACGGTTGGACCGACACGAAAGGATGCACATTGATTAATTTTTTGGTGAATAATCCCAAAGGCACTTACTTCTTGAAGTCGATTGATGCATCCGATCAAGTTAAAGATGCCAGGATGCTTTTTAAAGTGTTGGATGAAGTTGTTGAGGAGGTCGGAGAGACGAATGTTGTGCAAGTGATAACGGATAATGCATCCGCTTACAAAGCAGCTGGACAAATGTTGATGGATAAAAGGAAGAATCTTTATTGGACACCTTGTGCAGCGCATTGTATAGATTTGATGTTGGAGGATATCCTCAAATTGCCATTTCATGCATCGGTGTTCAAAAAAGCAAAAAAAATAATCAATTTTGTGTATGCTAATGCTTGGGTTTTAGCAATGGTGAGAAAAATTACAGGTTGTGATTTGGTGAAACCTGCCGTTACAAGATTTGCCACTGCATTTCTTACATTGCAAAGCTTGATTAGAGCCAAGGATTCACTTGAATCCTTCTTCACTTCCAGAGCATGGAAGAACAGTTCTTATGTGAATCGTCCATTGGGTCAAAGTGTGGTGAACATCTGTGAAGAGCAAGTCTTTTTGGCCTGGTGTTGCATATGTTCTCAACACCACGAAACCTTTGGTCACCGTTTTAAATTGGTGGATTCTGAAAAATATCCACCTATGGGATTTATTTATGAAGCCAAGGACAGGGCCAAGGAGGAGATAGCTAGAAATCTTGAAAATGACGAGACCAAATATAAGATTATTTGGGATATTGTGGATAGCCGTTGGGATCGTCAACTTCACAGGCCTTTACATGCTGCTGCTTATTTCCTCAATCCCCACTTTCATTATGAACCGACATTCTCTAATCACTTAGAGGTGAAAATGGGATTGTTTTCATGCATGGAAAGATTGATCATCGATCCAGATGCGAGGATGAAAGCAGATTCACAACTTGATTCCTTTATGCATGTCAGATGATTTTTTGGATGGGCAAATGCTGTTAATTCAAGGAAAACAAGAAGTCCTGGTGAATATTGTAAATAAATTTTAAGAGTTTTCCATATACTTTAACATATTTACTAAAATGTGTTGTTGACCATTACCAGCGGATTGGTGGACGTTGTTTGGTGATGAAACACCTGAATTGGCAGCATTTGCTATTAGGGTATTGAGCTTGACTTGTAGTGCTTTTAGGTGTGAACGTAATTGGAGCTCTGTTAATCAAGTAAGTGGTTAAAGCATTATTTAATTTTATGATAGTGTTTTTGTTTCATGTTAATCACTTAAACCTTACGTATGTCTATATAGGTCCACACAAAGAGAAGAAATCGTTTATCACAAGCGAAGCTCAATGATCTGGTTTACACCATGTTCAATTTGAAATTGAAACATAGAGAATTAAGGAAGAAAACAATAGAAGATCCATTATGTTTGGAGGACATTGACTCCGGTGATGAATGGATTTCAAAAGCTCAAGATGTCGAGGCCTATCAGGATCTTGATGCAAACATACCCCTTGAGGATGATCCTCTTGAGGAGGAAGGAGGTGAAAGAGGTGGAGGAGCTCAAGTCGCTCAGCCTGAAAAGAAGGGAAAAAAACGACAAAGGTGCAATACAAAAGGAAAAACTCCAATTAATATTGAGGAGTACTCCAATTCTGAGGATGGAAGCAATGATGAGGCTGATGATGATGTGCACTTGAATTTTATGGATGATTCCGATGACGATCCAATGATAGTAGGAGCAGTGACGACGACGATGGCGGCGACAACACTGCTGAGGGGCGAGAAGACTGAAGTTGATTCGTTGAATCAATATTGATGATTAGTGATTTTGATGTATCACATAATAGTGATGGAACATATGTTGCATTAATTTCATGCTTGTGTCAAACTTTATTTCCTACTTTATGTTTTCTTTTCTAATTTTGCAATCGTATTTGAACTTTGGACAATCATAGTTGTGGTTCGTAGTTTGTATTGAACTTTAGGACAATATATTGCAATATTTTGTGTTGTTAGTATTTATTCCAATTTATTTTGCTTTAATTTTAATTTTTCTTTCCAAAAAATTGAGGCTTACGCCTCGCCTCTCATTTTAGGAAAACGCCTCGGACCGCCTCACGCTTTTTAAAACCTTGGTGGCAAGGTCTAGTGCTGAATCTGAATATAGGGCTATGGCCCAGGTCAGCACAAAAGTGATGTGGGTAAAGGTTGCGCTTACAGATTTACATATAGAAGTCCCACTTCCTATGGCTTTTGAATGTGACAATCAGGCGACATTGTTCATTGCAAATAATCCAGCATTCCATGAACGAATCAAGCACATTGAAGTTGACTGTCACTTTATATGTGACATGATTCAGAAGGGATTCATTGCTACATCCCATGTTAGTTCAGAGAATCAAACGGCACACATATACCAAGGCATTACTGCGAGGCCTTTCAGAAGTGTGCATCCAAGCTGAGCATGATTGATATCTATGCTCCATCTTGAGGGGGAGTGTAGATATATATTATTCACTTATGTATCTCTTTTGTTATTTTTGTTTCCCGTTGGACTCTTTATGTAATTTATCCATAGGCTACTCTCCTATATAAGAGAGCCTAGGGCTGATGGAATAAACAAGTTCTCTTATTTTCCCAACATGTGTGCATGTATGTGTGTGTATGTGCATGGATGCATGCATGTATTATGTGTATGTGTGTCTCTGTTTGTCCATGTGCATGTGCATGTATGTATGTATGCATGTTTTAAAAAGTATTATATGCAACTACTTATATAGGACAACATTGTGTTATAACCCATTACAATTGTCTATGTATAAATGGCCATATGTGTGTATACTTTTTGGTTATTGATACTGTAAGGTTACATGAGGACGTGGTCTTTGTTAAAGGAAATATACCTTAGATATGTTATAGGAAACTGGGAAGTTGGGATATAAACTCCGCCTCTCACCTATTAAGGAAAGTGACATGTTGAGTGTCAGTGATGAAAACAACTTGACCATTTCAAGGATCATTATTAGAGACTTGTAGGAAAGCTAATCTATATTATTTTAACTTGGCTAACATTGCTTATGGTATCAGTATGGTGAGCAAGTTCATGCATGCACCTATTGATGCGCATACGAAGGTTATGAAATGTAGCTCGTGCTACATAAAGAACTCTAAAAAATGACATCTTTATCAAGGATGCAAATCACAAGATTGAAGTCTACATGGATGCAAATTGGACATGGTGCATTTCTACTAGGATATTTACCATTTGTAGTAGACATATTTGGGCAATAAACTTGTGACTTGGAGGAGCAAATGACAATCTGTGTTTGAGCATTTATCGTTGAAGTTGTGTGCATAGGTTTTGCAATTGAAATTGCAAAGATGTTGTGGATTAAGATTAATCCGAAGGACACTAGATAACTCTCGAACTATCTATGAAATTATTTATGACAAGACTATATGTACCTATCTAATAACCTTGTCTTGCATGATAAAATAAAGCATGTAAGATTGATCTCTACTTTATTAAAAAGAGAGTTCATTCTAAGGAGCCTATGCTCCCCTACTTCAAAATTGAAAAAGAAGTTCTCTTTCACGAAGGAGATCGGATATCATTTTTTTAGAGGACTAAACAAGCTTTTTGGGAGGATTTGGATAAGGTTATGCAAGGAATCCTACAAAGAGAGATGATTTACCTAGGTGGATGCCTTAATGGATATGTGGGAAAGGATGCTTCCGAGTATGCTAGTGTTCATGGAGGCCATGGCTTCGGGGATAGAAATGAAGAGGGAAAGTCATTGAGGATTTTGTAATGGCTTATGACCTTTTCATAGAAAACATTCTCTTCAAGAAGATGAAGGAGCATTTAATTACTAATAAAAGTGGCCCGACTAAAACACATAGAGATTACTTTGCGATGAGGAGAAGAGATCGGTTGTATTGCAAAAACTGCAAATTAGTCCCAGGAGAGAGCTTGACATCTCAGCATCGCTTGCTAGTCATGGATGTACAATTAAAAGGGTTGGTAAAGAAAAGGATGGTTCCTAAGATCATTAGAATTAGATGGTGGAATCTTCAAGCAATCAAGCTGCAAGGAGAAGGTTTTAGAAGACTTATCTTGGGATTATAACGGAAGTGCGAATGAGTTGTGGGAGGCGACAACATCTTGTATATGAAGGGTGGCCAATGCGATGCTAGACGAGTCTAAATGAGGAGTCTCAGGCCAAAAAGATGCTTGGTGGTGGAGCAAAGGAGTGCAAGAGAAACTTAAAATGAAAAGAGCTTGTTTTAAAGCTATGTATAAGGATAGAACATATGAAATTGTCACAAACTGCAAGATAGTGAAGAAGGAAGCAAAGAAGGATGTAAGTGAAGGTAAGTTAAAATCTTATGAAGTTTTGTACAAAAAGCTTGACTCTAAGGAGGGTCGGAAGGATATATTTAGATTGGCCAAAGCAAGATAAGGGAAGACCAAAGATCTTTCTCAAGTGATGTGGTTTAAAAATGAGCAAGGACATGTACTTGTTACTCGAAAGTTATAGATACTTGATGGAAGCAGTTTTCACATAAGCTTTTAATTGGGGTTTGGAATAAAGAGATTACTTTGGGAGATCTAGCTAGTAGTAAAAGGTACCTGAATCGTGCAAGCTATAGATGAATACAAATGAAGGAAGTAGAGGAGGCTTTGAACGCTATGAAAGCTAGGAAAGGTATATGACTTGATGACATTCCTATGAAGTATGGAGAGTTCTAGGTGAACGTGGTTTTACTTGGCTCACAAATTATTTCAATGTTATTTGACGAAGCAAGAAAATGCTTGACGAATGGAGGAGGGGCATCGTGGTTCCTCTTTATAAGAATAGAGACATTCAAAATTGTTCAAATTATACAAGTAAAATTGATGAGTCATACTATGAAAATTTGGGAATGTGTGATTGAAAGAAGGTTGAGATAAGTATCCAAAGTAACCGAAAACCAATTCGAATTCATGCTAAGTCGTAAAACTATTGAAGTTGTCCACTTGTTGAGGAGAACAATGGAGATTCATAGAACTAAAAGGAAGAACCTCCATATGACTATTGATTTGGAGGCAACTTATGATTCAGTCCCACGAGAGATTTTGTTGAGAGTTTTGGAGAAGAGACAAGTATATTTCCTATACATTAACCTTATAAAGGATATATATGATGGGTCTTCATCTTGTGTAAGTATCGTGTCTGGGAAGGCTTACTATTTTGACATCAGCGTTGGTCTAAATCAATGTTTGGCTTTGACTCAATTCCTTTTTACTTTGATTATGGACGAGTTGACTAGTCACATTCAGGATGAAATACCTTGGTGTATGTTGTTCGCCGATGATATTCTATTGATTGATGAGACTAGAGATGAAGTAAATGTGAAGCTTGAGGTTTGGAGGCATGTCTTGGAAACTAGATGATTATGTAAGTAAGGCTAAGACTGAATATATGGAGTGCACATTTGGTATAAGCAGCGGTGAAGAATCGAGGTGAAGATTGGAGACAATAACATTCAGAAGAAATATTCTTTTAGATAATTGGAATCTGTTTTGCAACATGATGAGGAACTCATTGGAGATGTTACTCATAGAGTAAATGCCGGTTGGATAAAGTGGAGAGAATCCTCTGTTTTTTTGTGATAAGAAAACTCCTTTGAAAATCAAAGGAAAGTATTACAAAGTAGCCATGAGACTTGTTATGCTCTATGGATCTGAATGTTGGCTTGTGAACCATAGACATGTGCGGAGAATGACAGTAGAAGAAATGAATATGCTAAGGTGGATTTGTGATCATGCACGTAAAGATCGGATTCGAAATTATGTGATTAGAAGGAAAGTTGGTGTCACTCCAATAGATGATAAGATTTGACCACTTGCAAAGGAGGTTGGTTGATGCGCTTGTTAGAAGATGCGAGATTTGATTTGAGATGTTGAGCCGGCTAAGAGAGGGTGAGGAAGGCCCAAGAAGTGTTGGAATGAGACTACCTTAAGGAATCTTAGTTTTCTGGATCTAAGCTCGAGGATGGGCCAAGATAGATCTGAATGGCGACAAAGAATCCATGTAGCCGACCTTACTCAATGTGGAAAATGACTTTGTTGTTGTGTGAGGACTAGTTTGATTGATGATAGATTAAAGGGGAGTGTTGAATTATTTTTGTTATATGGGTTAATGTATCATGGATGATAATCCATTTAACCTATTTGACTATATATGTAATTCATGAGACTACCTGGCGTATATTTTGAGCGTGAAGAATCTTTTTGGGCCTCAATCGATGACGGTTGGAGGGGTTCAGATGAGGGTTGAAAAAGAGTCATTGCCACCATCTGAGCTATCTGGCTACCCAGGAACAGCTCATCTTTAAGCAGGAGCGCTTTTATTGTGAAAATGTGTTGGCTCCTGCGAGTGTGCTTTTGGATGAGTGGTCTATGTAATTTGGTGTAGCGTTGTATTTTTGCATGATCTTTTTAAATATAATGGTGAGCTAGGGTGTACATCGTCGTGGTGTACACCCCATATTTTCTCAATAAAATTTATTTTTCTTTCATCAAGAAAGAAAAGATAAACCTAGCCGCATGTGAGCATTAGGGTTTCTTCTCCATAGGATTATCCTTTATGTAAAAAAGGGTTTTCCACTTTAATCGTCATATTTGTGGTTAGGGCAATTGAATCATCTTTTAAGCGGGGACAAAAGGGGGAATGAAAGAGGCAAAATCAAGATGGCAAAAACTATGTAGAAACTCGGCCTGTGGGCAATTGAGAACTCAAAGAAGGATGAGGTTCTCTATTTGTTTACCATTTTTTGGCCTAGGATTATCTCCATCCCGGGGGCCCCTGCCTTGCTTTTACTTCCGGAGTGAGTAGCCTAACATAGACTGCTTGAATATGGGTGGATGAGGCCGTCGTTTCCATAGTCGTATTACTCATCACTAGTCTATTGGGTTAATGATAGTCCGGGCCTCGGAGGTGCAAGTGCGTGTTTGCTTTCATTTTTACATAAACATCTAAAAAATGGCCAGGTAATGACTAATGCCAATAGACATTTCTTATAGAAAATCACCAAAAAAAATTATCTATGAATTGCTTGATCTTTCTGTGATCATTCATGAGTTCATCACCACATACACAATAGTAATATTATCTGTTATACAGTCGTGTTGGTTTTTTTATAACTGTATTATCTAAAAATTTGGTCAGTCGATTTAAAACTAAGGCAAATTACAAAAAAAAAGCCACAACAATGTGCCCGTTTCCAATTAGGGGCCTCACTTTTCGAATATAATGAGGGGCCTGATCTTAAACTTGTCTCAAACACAGGCCTTTGTAAGCTTCCACAACTCCTTTATGTCGATGTTAAACATTAGAGGTGAAAGTTTTGGCATGTCTTTCTTACATTTGATAAATGAGGCCCGTGATTGGGAATCTATGCCCAGTTGAGGCCCTTTTTGTATTTTACCCTAAAATTATCAGCACTGGTTTCTATGACCATGAATTAAATGTTTTGGACTACTCTATGTCATGTGCTGTAATGATTATCTTTCCTTTTTTTTACAGCACAAATGTTTTGATCCTTGAAGGTTGATGGAACTCGATAGTGTGACCTAGGATGCTTTGAGAAATTTTTCTAGTGGCAGTTTGTCCGCAACTTAGCTCTTTGATTAATATTACTGCCGAACTTTGCGAATACGGATCATCAATGTCACATGTATGTTTCAATAAAAGAGATTTAACATTTATGTATGTGTCGGTTTATAGAAACTGCTCTATTGCAGGCTCTTGAAAAAAGAAGCAGGAGGAGACGATTCTTCAAGTGATATTCAATCAAATACGAGATTCTCGAGCATGTCCATGATATGGGAATGCTTACTTGTAAATGCTGCTTCCATTTGTATGTAGTAACAATTGTTTGTATCTCGATATCGTAATTATATTTTTCTTTTATGAATATGATTAGGTTTTAGCATTAGGCATTTTTGTTCACTGTTCAATATGGATCTGCTGTTCAATTATTGGTTATACTTCAGCATTAGCCATCTAGTCCACCTCACACTTGCTGGAAAACGTTATTGCAATTTATCATTATATTTACCATCTGAAGGCATCGACCAGTGCACAATCTAAAGTTCACAATTGTCCTAGTGTATCCATTGCCTAGAGCCTAGAGGTGTAGGTTGCCTTTAAGCTTTTATGCTGCTTCCTAAAATAAATCGCATAAGTTACCCAATTATATTCCCTTTAATTACCACTATGCAGTTTGTAATCACTTTTTGTTGCAATGTTACCGAACTAATCTGCACCTTAGTTAACTATGCGCAGTATGTATTCACTTTATGTTGCAATGTGTTGGAATGTGCATGAGTTTCCAACTTTGACCTCAAGTTCTGCACAGAGGATATGTTATGGTCGGTCTTAATATTTACATTCTTTTTTTATGTATATATGAGCGATGTAATAGACTATAAAGCTGTCCCTCCTTTCTATATTCTCATACCAACAACATATGGTCTGTCGCTGGTAGAAGTCCAAAATTTTCAACCTGTTTGCTTTATGGAAATGATACATGGAACTGCCACTATTACCGACGTCTATTTGTTTAGTGTGGTCAACGGGCCAAGGGAAGCATTGGTTTAAGCTATGTTTCCTTTGCTGAATGGAACTGGCTTGGCTGTCGGACTGGTTCTCCCAGTCCACATGGAAACTGTAGGATCGCCTTGATCCATCTGGTCTAATTGAACTCGACTCGGTTTATATCTTGATGTTCAAAAGATTGATTGTATTTTCCATTTTACTCCACTGTGATTTTTTAGACGTGGAAGATATTTTCCTTCCCTGTCAAAGCAGTGATTCGAACATGGATATCATGGGTAATGCAACAGATATGTGGCTGGCCCAGTATATGATGAAGGATGGATAACTATGGTTTGATTGAAGGTACTTACTGTCCATGTTTTCTTGTACTTCCTTATTTTCCATTAACACTCCTCATATTTCCTGCTGCTTCCTGGAAGTTTACATTCATTTTATCAAATATTTTTGTTCATTTGTAATGAGAGCAAGACTAGAGATCTTGTAAACGTATCTCATTTTGTCGTGTAAGATGGGGCCTGAGAAAGGGGTTGGTGTCCGGTAATATCCCTGGTGTTGCTGGTATTATGTCTAACACGTATGTAAGCTGTTTTTTTGTAGGAAACCCTGAGAGAATTGTTTACATCTTAAACTGAGGATTCTTCCAACAAGGCTACGAAAACTGAGATCCAGCGACCTTACCTGTCTGATTTTCTTCAGAAGCAAGTTGCCGGAGAAGTTTATCCATTCATCTGTCTATTCTAATGTTCTGATTGCAAGTTGCATTGCATCTGATTATTATTAATCTGCTGTAAAAAAAATGTTTACACCCGAATATTGTTAGTAGATTGCTTGTTTCATTTTTAAGAGTGTCATTTACAAGAAAGATGTATGTTTTGGCATGGTTAATTTCATGTAGATTATACATATGATTTAGTGATTTACTTTGTACATGTTACAAGAGAGACATATTCTAGTTGGTCCGAACATAAACATTCTCCATTTTGGTCCTTCAGGTTTTTGGATAGACAGTTATCGTGTCAACACCAGCTAATGCATGGTTTAACTTCCTGACCACTTGTTGATGTGCTGTTTGGGCTTTGAAACCTTAGATCATTTTACGACTTGATATTGATATGCGATGTTAGGATTATTCAAATTAATACTCAAACTGTTAGCAGATCATGGAGGGCATCAACGGCATGATATTTGGATGTTGATATAACCACAACCTTCTGGAGATAAAGGAGGTGTTGGTTTTTCCTTCTTCCATTCTAGTAAATATGTCAGCTATGTAATGATCTGCATGCAAGCTTGAAATTGAAACGGTAATGTTAATGCAACCTTTTTCTTTCTGTTTTGAGGACAAAACTAACACCATCTTATCAGGCAGAAAGTCTTCTCAATTAAACAGTCAGGTTTCATCTATTGTATTGGTGTTTTTGTAATGAAGTAATTTGCAAACTGCTATTGGAGGATTAGAACATGGTGAGCTATCAAGAGTTTGCTAACACACTATTTGCTGCCATTGGCTTCTGCAACTGGTTGCATTTTCTCTCAATATTTGCATATTGCAGTAATTGGTGCAATTATATATAGTTCAGTATATGCATTGTAAAATAATCATCAGTGAACTCTTAATATGATCTTTATCATCTTTGTCATCCTACTTGCACATGGAAAAAAACCCACTTCATCCTAGTTGTGTGATGGGTTACGAGAGCTGATTTACGGTGCTTTTCAGTTCCGCATCTATGCCCTGGTTTTGATTTTTGCGGATGCCCGATTCTTCAAGTGTGGTAGGTGATGTTTGATTTAGCATCTCGAGCTTTGTTTTATTTGTGTTCGACCAATCAGTCATATTAGTTAGATGTTTTCCAGTTCTCCAGTAAGTATTTTGAGGTGGTAAATTGGCTGTTCAGCTTGGAAGCACTTAAGCTGCATTCTTCATGTGTGAGGTTTGGAAGATCATCCAAATAGTTATTGTAATGTTGTTGCTAAGGATCGTCTTGTAAGCCGCAAGTTATGGCTTTTCAAAGAGAAACAGAGATCCATTGAATGGCTTTTTGGGTGCCATTACAAAGATGCATTCATCTTGTAGGCAAACTTTGCTCGAGAATTAAAAAATATAGGCCTTTAACTTAATATGCCAATACTATAAGTTGATTGTGATTGAAATTGAATTAGTTGTATCTCTGTATCCCTTTTATGGTGTTCGCGTCATGGGGTGGAACAAAATGAAGGGTGATGCAATGGCATCTTCGTTTGGATGCACGGGAGGCATCAGTTACCATGAAAACTTTTCAAAATACCCTCGAAAGGGTCCAACCTCCTAAAACCAAATTTACCGGTGCCTTCCATCCTTTGTGTCTACTACTGTATTCTGGTCTTTTTAACCAATTGATGTCATTCCCAACTAGTAATGCAAGCATATGTGGATATGGATATATCTGTATATGATCTGCTATTGTATTTGTTTTACCGGTGCCTTCCATCCTTCGTGTCTACTACTATATTATGGACTTTTTAACAAATTGATGTCATTCCCTACTAGTAATGCAAGCATATGTATATATGGATATATCTGTATATGGTCTGCTATTGTATTCGTTTTATACAAATTTCAACATCCAATATTGTACATGTTTTAATACGAATCTGGGCAGCACTTGATATCCGCAAATGTGTATATCCTTATTTGTATATCTAGTGTAATATATATATAAGGAGGTGGATCGTCTGCTATGATTTCCCATGTTGTAACACGTCGGATGTGAGATGGGTGCTCCTGATAGGGGGGCGGAGATAGTCGCCCCCCTATCAGGGCCCTCCATCTCGCATTTGACGGATCTCCTACGTTATAGTAGGGGAAATCATAGCATATGATCCTCTCTGTATATATAAACATTAATCTAAATTTATGTATAACTAAATGTTTTTTTATTATATTCAATGTACGATATTTTATCTCATCTATAAAGTATTTTTGCAATTCATCATATCTGATCATTATTCGTTTTATATTAGTATTTATTTTTTAGGATATGGTAAAATACATTTTTGTATATCTACCATTATGCATATCTGTATTTGATCATATCTGAGCATTTATTTCTCTTAAAAGATGTTCTTGATTTTCCAATAAACTTACTTTACGCTATCACATTGCCAAAGATCTTAATTTTAATCTGATTTTTTTATGAAAATCATGTGTTTTGTAGGACTTGGAAATGATAAAATAGATTGGTTTGATTGTTTATGGCTTCAATTGTCTTCTTGCTCGTGTGATCTCTTCTTGGTTTGCTGCAATTGGTGATAAAGAAAATGATGATACTCTGAATATGAAGTAATGGCATGAGCGTCTAGAACACCTTGGTTATCTTGTTCTTAACATTTAATTTCCTGAACTAGTAATAAAATTCGATGAGAGATTTATTTTGTGAAGTGTGTGAGCTCTAAAGCATAGTAGAAACATTTATCCTATGTCTAATAATAAAAGTAGTTCTATTTTTCACTTGTTCGCTCTCATGTGTAGGGTAAAAAAATTGAAAAGTTTTGGAGGTCGTTTTTCTTATGATTTCTCTCAATATACTCATGTACTTGATGTAGAACAGTGAGATACCAAGTACCATTCGAAGCTTTGTTAACATGGTCAAAAACCAGAATGATACCAACGTCAAAATCTTACAAACTGACATTGCTGAGGAGAACTTGGAGGGATCTCTCCATGTCTTTCTCGAAGAGAATGGAATCATCCAAACTTCATGTAGTTACGTACACATCCTAACAAATTGGTATAGCCTAAAGGAATTTTAACCTTTTAGAGGTTACAAGGGCTCTACTTTTTCAGACCAACCTTCCCAAGATGTATTGGGGGATGCAGTGCTCACTATCGTTCATCTTATAAATAATCGTCCCTCTACTATGGTTGAAAAAAGGACTCCTTTGTCTATTTTGAATCTTGATAAACTCTTTTTTAGTTTGTATCCTCATGTGTTTAATTATTTTTGCTATGTTCACATCTCTGGTCCTGACCTAGGAAATTGGAACCGAGGGCTATGAAATACATCTTCACTGGTTACTCAAATACCTAAAAAGAGTACAAATAGTATAATCCTTTGGAAAGGAAATTACATATTACCAGGGATGTTACCTTCCATGTACATGAATTCTATTATGCGAAGTATTTTCCTCGGGTGTAGTGTAGTATTGAGGAAAATGAATCGGATCTTTTATTTCCCAAATAAAACCCAAGAAGTGATTTGAAATGAAATTGTAGATAGTAATGATGATGGCAATGACATTCTCCCTGATCAAACTAATGGTATATGAGAGATTATGGATAACAATGCTGATCATGAGGAAAATATGATGTTAAACTACAATCCCTCTCTCCTTGGATGATCCAAGTCATGACAACACTAGTAGCTCTTCTTACCTAGATGATCTTATTGATAACAATAATAATATGTTGAATGACTTGGTTGGTGATAATGAAAATGTGGAGGATGATCACCCTATTGTTGTGAGAAAGGTTGTAAGGTCAGCCAAGCCTTCAACTCGTTATCATATGGAAAGCTTTGTTTCTAACTCTAAGGTAAGTCCAACTACAAAAGTTTGATTATTGTTCTAGACTCTCATGATGATCTTAGGAATATGGCTAAAGCCAAGTGTGAACCCAAATGGGCAAAAGCTATGGAGGAAATGGAGGCTATGTAAAAAAATGATGCTTGGGATATACTCAAAATTCTAAAAGGCGCTCATATGGTGGGCTCAAATTGGATCTATATGATCAAATATAATGCAGCTGAGAAAATTGGTAGATTAATGCCCGATTGGTTGCAAGAGGCTACAGTTAAAAATACGGTATCGACTACCTCGAGACCTTTGCTCCTGTAGCAAAAATGAACACTATCAGAGTTTTTCTTTTCTTGTTATTCAGTTCTCCTGGAGAATGTATCATATGAATGTAAAAAATACCTTTATAGATGGAAGTCTTAAAGAAGTCTACATGAATATGACAGCTAGATATGGTCAGATGGATAAATATTGTAAATTAAAAAAGGCTCTATATGGGCTGAAGCAATCACCCAGAGCTTGATTTGAATGACTCTTGTTAGTTATGATAAAAAATATCAACGATTAAGCTAATGGGGATCATACCTTCTTCATTAAAAGGAATATTAGAAAGAAGTATATTCTCTTGGTCTATGTTGACAACATGATCCTTATTGTATATGATAAAGAGTAATTGTCTAGTATAAAGAGGACTCATTCAACAAGAATTTGAACTAAAAGACTTAGGCAACTGAAGTATAACCTTAGCATTGAGAAGGCCAGATCTCCACATGGTATGTATTTAAATCAGTTATTTATGCTCTCAATTTACTTCCTGACTCAGGTATGCTTAGATGTAAACCTGGACCCTTTCCTATGGAGGCAAATCTTAAAATGAGTAAGGAGGATGGTGAACCTCTTGATGATGCAGAGAAAGGAAGATATCAAAGATTAGTTGAGGAACTAATCCATCTCACTCTCAAAAGACCTGACATCACTTATGTGGTGAATATTGTTAGCCAGTTTATGCACCCCCCCCCCCCCCCCGCAACAATCCATGCGAATTAGTTAACTTAATTTTGAGTTATATAAAGAAGTGTCATGGTAAAGGGCATTTGTTCAAAAAACATAGTGATCATTACTATTAAGGACTATATGTATGTTGATTGGGTTGGGTCTGTTGATGACAAACATGGTCATCCCTGAGCATAGTCTTGAAGTGCAATTGCCAAGGGACCATTAACTTCTGAGGCCCAGTTTTACATGTGGTTTGATTTTGTTTGTCCTTGAAGGATATGAGAAGATCCTTAAGTACATCTCGGAAGCATGAGGATCGCATCGTATGCGATCGGGAGCGACTAGTCATACTAGTCGCTCGAAGTGGAATTTAAAAATTTTCAAATGATGAAACCTCATGATCTAAGAAAATTTCTTGGATGGTTTCATCTAAACTACAAACAAGTATTAGTTTTAGCTCTTAAAGTGTGGTTGCGACGAGTATCTAAACGAAGAGACCTCATGTCTCAAGTCTGATCCAACGGAGCAGACGCTTGCGAGCGTGTTGATAAGACGTGTGCTCCTCGCAATCTATATTGATGATCCAAGCAACGAATCTCCTAATCTCGTCACATGAGATCCGACGTCTTCTTCATGAGCTAGGCACACTGAAGGAGACGGAGATCCACAAGCAAATACTTTGGCAACATAACGACGATGTTGCGGCGATGGCGACTCTCTAGGGCTCCATGGTGGACGGCCACAATGAGCGAGAGGGAGAGAGACTTGGCGTATAGAGAGAGGGAGAAAGCAATTGTTTGATGTACCTTGAAGAGCAAAGGGTGCCTCTTCTTATATATGGTTTTGGGAGTCCATGGATCTCAGTCAATGGACAACACAAAATCAATGGATGAGATTGATTTGTATTTCTTTCAATGACCATGATGTTGTTGTAAAAACACAACAATAATTAATTTAAATTAATATATATTGATAAATCAATATAAATTAATTTCAAAATTAATTAATTAATCTTAGAGATAATGAGAAGGTTGACCTTATTCCCTAAAAAGGGGGGGTGGTCTGTCTCCTCAATATCTCATGAGATCTTATTATTTCATGATATCTCATTATCTCATGATATATCCAAGATTTACAACAACACTTGTTGTAAATTATTTCAGAAAATAATTCATAATTATCTTGTGAATATTGCAATCATGTCATTGGAAAAATGTGAATCACATTCACATCCGAAAATAAAATATAAATTATATTTTCAATTAATTATCCAATGTGAATACAATTCGCATTAATAATTAACCAACAAATATAAATTACAATAGGCTCTCTCTTGCATATTATAAAGCACATGTACAATATATTTATGATTAATATGGATAATGATATCCACATTATTCATATCCATGATAATTAAATCACATTTAATCATCTTGGATCTCTATACTCTTGTGCCCAAATAATATGAATCATAATCATATTATTCACATCTTTGATAATTAAATCACATTTAATTATCTTATATAACTCTCTTTATAATATGAATCGAATTCATATTATTGATGATAATTAAATCACATTTAGTTATCAATTTTCTCAATGCTCAGATAGATATATCAACAATGAAATTATCATGAACTCTTTCAAGGATAGTGTGCTTTCTTTGCAGATACTTGGAGATAAAGACAGCGAGATTGTATTGTTCCACGTATAGTGACTTGGATGTTGAGATCACATCTCAAATCCAGATCTTGCGGAGCTCTCATAGATGCTTGATTAAATCAAGATCGCAAATCTAATCTTCTCATTATATCTGAATCGCATTCAGATCAATGTCCAACATTTGGACTAAGATCATATTACTTCTCTATGAAAGGAGTCACTAAAATCCAGACGAGTTTCACTACTCCCTCGGAATGGAAGCGTCATGGTTATACAATCGTTTATGATCACATCACCCCCAGGTATTGCTAATACATGTACATCCTACACACTGGGAAGACCCAGAATAAATCCAAAGTATTAGATCAATTTTACACTATCTACTTCAGGGTTTTATCATAAAGTTTCTCATTTGATCATTGGGAGTTTGTATCGATCAAATATTTTCCAAAAGCATATATCATACCTAGGTGTTGATCATATACTTTCCAAAAAGCATATATCAAACCTACAAATTCAGTCAAGCTTCCAAAGCAAGATGACCGTGCACGGAATTTAATTCTTCCTAATATATCATGAGTGAGCTCATGTCTTTCGGATCAACAATGAACGTGTATGATCCCTTTGAGAGATTGTATTACTCATATGCTTTTGCATGCATACCAGCGCACCGGTGTATAGACCTTGGTTAGGTCATCAACCTATTGGTATGCCAAATGTACATACTCAGACATATAGTAACACATCTATCTCCGATCAGAGGATGCATGTCTATATCGTGACAGCATACAACATAAGTCTTTGGTTATCTCGATCTCGTTAAGTCAACACTTTGACCTAACTTATCTAACACCTCCAAATCTCTATTCCTATGTAGAGGGCATGCATCAAGAAGTCGGTTAGATATCAGCCTTTAGATAAAGGATTGTCATCTCCTTCTCAGGCTGGAGATCATCTCTTTAATAATCATTTGACAGTACTTGATGAGTCCTCAATCTAACTCTTTAGATATTCATCCAAGCACCAGCCTTTATGATTCAATAATTGAATCAACAGTTGTATGATCATTAAGAAGGCCATGGTACATAACCCTAATTGTACTAAGCGACCTATTATGCAAACTAGCTATTCTTCATTTCAGATCAGGGAATGATATTAGCAATAACATTTATTGCATAATGGCTTGTCATGGGCTCGCATGTCCAACAATCTCCCACTAGCTCAAAGAGCCATTAATGGGCTAATCATTTAAACCCACACTCATGTGATAATCATAGGTTATTTAGAAAAATATCTAGGTAAGTTGATCGGACACTTTGTTCCCGAGAGACTATACCAAGTCCTTTTATGGCACTTGCATATCTCCCATTAATTGTACTCGCATCCAATGCGAATATTGCATCTTATGCAACCAATACTCAATCTTGTCAGTTACAGAGTCCTTGACACTGTAGCTCAATAATTGTTATAACCAATATGTAATTTCCATTATCCTTATCAGAATACCTTATTCCTGGAGATCTCTATCTCTTAAGGTATCCACAATTAAGACCTTTTATATGTCCATTTATAAAGACTTAATTTCTTGAAGATAAGACTTAGAGATCACTATCTCTAAAGTATTGTCATCTTTGAAGATATTGTTATTACTGCAATCAAGTATTTTATCTCCACAGTAGTATTAGTAACAATTTACTACTCCCACTGCATGCCAGACATATAGCTTTTGTACACATTTAGCATACACTCTACTTCTCATAACTGATGCACAAGGGCAAGCAGTTGTAGCATTTACTTCCTCCACTCTTTGAGGTGATATCCCTTCAGATAGGTCAGTGCCATATCCTAAGGGAAGGAACCCTTCCTTGAGGTTTTCCAAGAATGGAATATGTCCAAGATGTACCATCAATATGACGGTCCCAATACCCTCTTCTCTTTGCTTATGAACAACTTCAGAACTAAGACCTACGAGGTATCCTTGAGATCATATCTCAAGGTATGGAATAGACAGACTATAAAACACTTATTATTATCCATATATCTTTCCAAATGATTAGGATATTATCTATCAGAAATCATAATATTTATGATTTCATTAGATCCAGTAATCCAACTACAAAAAGCCTATTTGAGTCCATAGATGGAGTTCTTCATCTTGCACACCTTGCTTTCCTCAACTATGAAGTCTTGGGGCTACTTCATATGAATATCCTCATAGAGATATTCATAGAGGAATGCAATCTTGACTCGGATCTTGAAGATGTCATAGCCAAGTTGTGTAGCTATAGTTAGCAATATTGTGATGGGTTTAAGCAAAGTCATTGAAGAGCAAGTCTCATTGCAAGCAATGTCTTCTCTTCGGTGTGTAGCTCATAGCTACGACCCGTGCTTTGAAGGTCCCTACCTTCTCATCAGATTCCCTCTTTCTCTTGAAGATCCATTTACACCTAACAGGTTTTACCCTTGTAGGTGGATCCTCGAAGGGTCCATATACAATACTTGTATATGAAGCGTACTTTAGACTTTATTGCTAACATCCATATTTCCATGTCATGATCTTCAGATGCTTCATCACATGAAGTTTGATCATTGTCAGGTTTCTCTGACACATGGAATCCATCTTCAAAATCGCATGAAGATGTATTAGTGTTTCATCTTTAATTGTCCTTTTAGCTTCCAATTTCAGGAGCCTCTTATCTTCTCAAGATTAAATGAGTTCATTCACTTCATTTTCATATTGATTCTCAAGAGAGTCATCCTCTAAGAATCATATCCTTAGAGATGAGATCTTTTAAGAATCTCAAGGTCATAAAGTAGGTATCCAATGTCATTCCTGTATTTTCTTATACAACTCCATTGAGTTTAGCTATATCAGGAGGAGTGAGATAGCAATGACATTCATGTCTCCATAGGGCATTCATTGAATTAATCTAGTAGGTACTTGCTACCTTGATTAGATTAAATTCTTTCATCTTCCTTCAAACTTTAGTTCTAAATCAAAATTGTGAAATCTTTGAACATTTCAAAGCTTTCTAAGGTGAATGGAAGAAATCTCATATCACAAATAATCATCGAATGATATCACATATCATTAATGTTCATTATGATATAGACGATCCACATACATCAATACGTATGAGATCTAGAATACCTTGACATATAATACCATTCCCAATGAATGGTGTATTGGATATTTTTACTTTTGAATATAATATTTACAAGTATGTAAGATTTGAAATTTCAGATAATCTAAAGTTTCATCTCTTACTAGTCTATTGATCTCATCAACAGACATATGTCCAAGGCTTGATGTTAGATCATTATCAAATAATCTTCATCCTCCTAATAATATTAAAAGGTTTAATTTTCAGCATTAGAAATGCTAATGAACCATTCATTAATATTCTAATTTAGTAGAGTCATCTAGATGTTAGAATACTTTCTGAAATATCTCCATCATAACTCTTTATGATAGATCTATTTCAGAATTCATGCTTATTTCCAACATTTAGAAATAAAACAAAGAGTGTATTATATGAGAGGGACCACATGATTCAACCAGGAGAGAGAATACCAGGAGAGAGAAAACAAAATCATGTGGTCCAGAATGCATGCTCTCATGCTCTCACAATTTTTTGCTCTCATAGGATCACTCCTCCATAGAGACATTCTCTAAGACTAAGAGCTCTCCCACTGAAAATATGAAGTCTATCTATCCAATAGAGATTGTTGCACATCAATATCCATGTGGATGATTATTAATCCTTAAGATCAAATTTTCCAATCTTCTAAAACATATGCAATCAATTGCAAGTGTTATTAGAAGAATGAGATACAATTATTAGACTTTGATCTTATCAAATAAGAAAGTCAATTTCAATGATTAAATGTAGATGTAGATTATTCCGATGCATTATCTGAGTCCTTCTCTAAAGATCCTAGATAGACTAGATAGTCACACTATTAATACATCGGCTTATTACAGTATTGGCATTCATCCAACTCTTTGGATGTCATATGGAAGTCACAGGAGTACAGTCAACTATTTGACTTTCCTTCTTACTTGGTTTCGACCCATACTTCCACTACGCTCCTTTCATCTATAAGCAAACATTGCTTAAGACAAAGGATCTCTTATGTTGAATTCAAAAGACTTCAATATAAGAGTATTTCAACATTTATGCATACTTCATTTAATTCATATAGTATGAATATTATGAAGTTTCATGAAAGACTAGAGTATAGATAGCAGAATGATGAAACTCATCATATCTACATACATCTTAACTCTTAAAAATTTAGGTTCAGGTTGGTACTCAAACATTTTGAGTACATCATCTCTTATAGATCCACCATTATGCATGATGCAATGAGCCATGTCATTCATGATTAAATATCGAGAGCACATATGTATGCCGGAACATCTTCTTAGATTTTATAGGGATTATTTGACAATTACGATCATCATCGACAAGTCACTTCTAAAGTGCATTCGATGAGAAATCAAGACTATAGAGACATGCAAACCCTAGGGTTGTAGTCCTATTGTCTATTTAATTATCATTCCTCATTTTATGAGGAAAACTTGCACATTGCAACCACTTACATTATGTGTCCAACTGCAAGTACAATATCTTGATCATGAATCTATTTCATGATATTTTACTTATTATATTGAGTATAGTATTGAGTAGATTTAATGAGGATTATTTGAAATAAGAAATTTGTATAAATATGTATATAAATATATATATTTTACTTTGATTTGAGAATTTTTATATCAAAGATGTCTTGCCTTGTCAACATTGAAAGTTCATTCCCTTAATCATTTTCAATGTAAGAGATATACTTACCATTATATCTCAAGCAAGATATGGGATCTCCTTTCTTATCTTTGTCACATCCCAATAATATGAGAACCTGTAACTCAGATAAAAAAGAAGCTGAAACACATTCCTCCTTGCAAGTCCAACTTGCATTCCCAATTCGGTCTTTAACACCCAGGCCCACCACCCCTAAGGTGATGTTGACCTGTCATTAATTGAACCAACCATCAACAGGATTAGAACTCTCTATGCACAATCCAATATCATTCCAATAATATGAGGACCTGATATTGGGGTCACTACGCATACAGCCTTACTCTTTCGAGAAGCAAAGAGCCCGATCCATATGCGCTTGTATGCAGGAGCTATCACTTCGAACAGACATCTCCTACATACAATCCCTAGCGACGGAACCCTTCACCTTGACGGGAGACCATAGATGTCACTTATGTGATCCCTCATTCATCTTCAAATTCTAATTAATTATTATGAATCATATTCACATAATTAATTCTTCTAAGGGAAATAACATCTCTATTCAAAACAGAGTGTTTAATATTAATTGGATCTAATTCATTTAATAATATTAAATCAATTATCAATCCAATCAATCAATTAACAACAATTTTGAATTGCTACTTGAAGGATAGTATAATCTCAATATACGTATTATTTCAAAATTTAATAATTAGAAAAAAATACATCATGATATCTCAAGCATTATCCCTTCCCTACCCGTTGTCATGGTCAGTACTGACGAGAGTGGGATAGACCATTCACGGAGCAACCTGCTATCCCAACGCTTCCCGACAAGACACCATATCCGCCTCAGGTTAGGATAAGCCAAATTGATCACTTTGTACTTGAGAAAATAATAAGTTTTTCAACTGAAAGTTATATCATATAATAATAATCAAAACATTTTTTATTGACATTATGAGGAGATTTGCTAAACAAATCCTCAATCCTATTCAAGCATCAATGTTTGTTAGAAGATTCATGTAACCAATTGTGATCTAGATCATATCTAATCAAGTTGGTTATGGTCAATGTCATTCAAGGAAATAATCATCATCTTTAAATATTTCACAAATAGTCATCAATAATTATCTTAGGAAATTAATCATTAATTTCCATTAATTTATTTTAATGACAATCACAAGGTTCATATCAAGTATGTAATTTCCAGCAGTGACCCCTACTTACTAAAATTAGCACAACTCAATCAATTTAAATCGAAATAAAGCAAAATAAGTTGACGAAGTTTGCTAATTTAATTTACAACAGAACTCAAATGATATTTACACATTTCAAGGCATTTCAAAACAGTAATTAACTCTTTAATTAAGTCAATATTTGCTATCCCCGAAATAGTGGATATATGTTCATTAAAATGATCATATCTTGAGCAATCATATTTCAAATCACGCAAACTCAAATCCCACGGTTTCTTTAATTAATGAGAAACATTATCTAAGTGATGATAACGTGTTTAAATACTTTTAAACAAGGCAAAAAATGCACCAAATAGGGTTGCGTGAATGAAATACGATGAAACATCACACAACAAAAAATGCTCCAAGTTATCTTAGATTTATGGATCATATCCAAAACCTCCAACCTTGCTCTGATACCACTTGAAGAATTTGGAAAGATCCTTAAGTGCATCACATAAGCATGAGGATTGCATCGTATTAGATCGAGAGCGACTAGTCGTACTAGTCGCTCGAGGCAGCAGAATTTAAAAATTTTCAAACGATGAAGCTACATGATCCGAGAATATTTCTCGGATCGTTCCATCTAAACCATAAAAAAGTATTAGTTTTACCTGTTGAAGTGTGGTTGCGATCGAGTCTCTAAACGAAGAGACCTACTGTCTCAAGTCTGATCCAACGGAGGAGACTCTTGTGAGCGCGTTGATGAGACGTGTGTTCCTCGCAATCTATGTTGATGATCCAAGCAACGAATCTCCTGATTTCGTCATACGAGATCCGACGTCTTCTTCACGAGTGATGTACGCCAAAGGTGACAGAGATCCACAAGCAAATACTCCGATAGCATAACGACGATGCTGCAGCGATGACGACTCTCTCTAGGGCTCCATGGTGAATGACCACAATGAGAGAGAGATTGAAAGAGACTTAACATGTAGAGAGAGAGGAAGAGAGCAATTATTTGATGTACCTTGAAAAGCAAGGGGTGCCTCTTCTTATATAGGGTTTTGAGAATCCATGGATCTCAATATATGGACAATACAAAATCAATGGATGAGATTGATTTGTGTCTCTTTTAATGGCCATGATGTTGTTGTAAAAACGTAATAATAATTAACTTGAATTAAATTAATATATATTGATAAATCAATATAAATTAATTTCAAATCAAATTAATTAACTAATCTTGGAGATAATAAACCCACTTAAATGGTCTGTTGGTAGTACTGCGTGTCTACCACCCAAAAGACCAGGGTTCGAATCCCCCTCTTGCAGGGGTTGCGTTAGGTAGTAGACGGCCAGCGTAAAAAATCGAATCTTTCAACATGAATTTGAGCAAGAATCTATGTAGCTGACCCTACTCATAGTGGGAGAAGGCTTAGAACTTTTTTAGCCGACCCTACTTAATTACGGGAAAAGACTTTGTTGTTGTTATTGTATTGGAGATAATGAGAAGATTGACCTTATCCCCTGAAAAGGGAGGATGGTTTATCTCCTCAAAATCTCATGAGATCTCATTATTTCATGAGATCTCATTATCTCATGATATCTTCAAGACACTTGCTGTAAATTATTTCACAAAAAATAATCCATAATTATCTTGTGAATATTGCAATCATGATATTGGAAAAATGTGAATCACATTCACATCCGAAAATAAAATGTAAATTATATTTTCAATTAATTATCTAATGTGAATCCAATTCACGTCAATAATTAATCAACAAATATAAATTACAATAGGCTCTCTCTTATATATTATAAATCACGTTTACTATATATTTATGATTAATATAGATAATGATATCCACATTATTCATATCCATGATAATTAAATCACATTTAATCATCTTGGATCTCTATTCTCTTGTGCCCAAATAATATGAATCACTTTCACATTATTCACGTCTTTGATAATTAAATCACATTTAATTATCTTAGATAACTCTTCTTATAATATGAATCGAATTTATATTATTCATGATAACTAAATCACATTTAATTGTCAATTTTCTCAATGCTCGAATACATATATCAACAATGAAACTATATTGAAGTCTTTCAAGGATAATGTGCTTTCTCCGCGAATACTTGGTGATAAGAACATGGTGATTGTATTACTCCACGTATAATTACTTGGATATTAAGATCACATCTCAAATTCAAATCTTGCGGATCTCTCATAGATGCTTGATTAAATCAAGACCGCAAATCTAATATTCTCATTACATCTAAATCACATTCAGATCAATGTCCAATATTTGGATTAAGATCAGATTACTTCTCTATGAAAGGAGTCACTAAAATCAAGACATGTTTCATCACTCCCTCGGAATGGAAGCGTAATGGTTATACCATCGTTTATGATCACATCACCCTCAGGTATTCCTAATACATGCACATCCTGCATACTGGATGTGCAGACCCCAAAACCCAAACAGAGACTTAATCGTAAATTTCAGATGGATCTAGGAATAATTGCAAATCTGTTTTCATTCCAGCATCCATTTTTTATTATTTCATTGCGAAGTGCTTGTCAAGATATTTCCAACGAGTCGAAGAACGTGAAAATCCGAGTTTGAGAGCCCGAGTTACGGATGTTTTAGTGAAGAGGGGTCCAGATCATATTTGGATTCGAACCAGGATCTGAATCTGGGTTGGACCCTAACCAGCCCTTCCCTCTCCCAAAATGCTCTAAAAATCCAAAACCGACTTCCAGCTCCTTCATCCTCCCTTCCTCCTCCCTCTCCCTCGATGGAGCGTCGCCGAAGCAACTCAGATCGATGATCCGAAGTCGAAATCGTGTAGAAAAGGTCGAAGCCATCCCTGTGGACGGTTTCACCTCACGAACGGAGCGACAATGACACTGTTCTTCGCGGGTGAAGAAAATAAGGCAGCTCATTTTATTGAAGTACGATATTTTCCCTCTATCTTGCTGTCGGATTCACGCGCTTTAGCCAAACATATGGGATCTCAAACCTTGTAAGGTTGTTGTGTTCCCTTGAACCCATTTTCTTTTGAATATCGTTGTTGGAGCTACTTGTGATCTTGAACCCAACTCAATCCAAAAGGTTAGATCTATAATAAGAATGAGTAAGCTAAATACTACTTTAGCAAAAAAAAATAGTTCCCTCCACCTGATTATTTGTCGTCACTTATCAGTATAATGATTTCTCATGAAATTTTGGTAGCTCCATACCTGTGCTGAAGGAAAAAATGTAGCAAGGGTTGTGGCCATGTTCTCTTTCCCTTACTTGGAAAAATGTGAAGGGGGAATAAGAGACGCAAGAGGGGTGTGGAGAGAACAAAAGAAACATTGGGAATAGATAATGCTTCTTTGTGTTTGTATTTCTTTCATCCGAAGCTTCCTGCTTGTAATATACTTTCATATTTCGATTTATATATCTTTCATATGAAGGTCAACGTCCAATCATAGATTGAAGCATGAAACTATATGTTGTAGTTACATCAATATTTAACTGATTTAATCAATCTAATATTGTGCCATATAAGACCCGTACTAATTGTGTTCTAGATATGTAATTGTTCACTTTACATATCCAATTTTGTTTCTTCCTCTGTGTTGTTCGTCTGGAGAATTACCACATATCAGACATATATTGTGGGGTTATTCAGTTGAAGATCCTTATGTTTATGGCACAGAGGAAATCTGCAATTTTCTTCTCCGGTAGGAATGTTGTTAGTATAATGGGTAAATTATAAAAAAGGGCCCTAACTATACATCAATTCTCAATTAGGGGCCTTATTTTTCAATTGTAACAAATAGAGGTCTGATCTTATATTTTTGTCTCAAATAGAGGCCTATATAAGCTCTAACGACCCTTATATGTCGACGTTAAATCCTTAAGTTTATAGTTCAGGCCTCTATTTGTTACACTTGAAAAATGAGGCCCCTAATTGAGAATTGAGATATAGTTGGGACTCTTTTTTATAATTTAGCCAAGTATAATTCCACCTGAATTATTTATGCATAGGTCAGAGGTTCGACCTTTTAGTTGTATCAACGCTTTGTTGTGTTTGGGACAATATTTCCCTATTTTGAGGGACTGGTTAATGTGAATGGTTATTTAAGATACTATCTAGTAGGAATCACGTGGTTTTAAAAAAAATAATGGTGGTGGCTATTAGGATTCAAAGGACGTGCCCTTAATTGGAGAGGAATTCAGTAATAGGTATTTACATGAACAATTGTAAAATCTTAGGATAGATGATGCAATATCGCTTTCTCATTTTGTTAAAGAGAGAGATTGAGAGATGGACCTCATATAACAATAACCCCCTTATGCCCTGAACTAGAATATATTTTTCATGGCAGGCAAAATAGGTAACAATCGGGTGGGTGTAATGAACCTTAAGAACATCGGATAGAGTTTCTTTGTTTGACAGATGATAAGCAACATTGTCTCTTGCGAGATGAAAATGACACACGTAATATATGCGACATGGTCTATCATAATGATACAACTTCTTATAGTTACGGTATGTTGCGGTATATAACCCTATGGTTAGTTACTAACAAACCGAAAAATCCGGCCTCTTAATAGGTCGTTTTAGTGCGTTGTAGCGGGTCGGATCGAGTTCGTCAAAGAACCTTTTAATCAAGATAATCAATCAAATAAAAAGGTCCATTTATATTTTACCCGGGCAAGCCCAAGGTCGAACTCAGGGACACGAGCCTCTCTCGTAATATTTGGACTTAAATTAATGTTATCAAGCGTTGGATTAATAATCGTAGGTCAAGAATGCATGGGAACAAGACAACAATATGCATTAAGTAAACATGCATTTTTTACTTGATTTTTAATCATGCAAATAGATGCAATTAAATGCAATGCAAGTATGCCCTAAGTCAGAATAAAATAATGAGCAATCGAAACCTTAGTTAATTTCGGGCTCAAATCATGAAACAAACTTATTGGAGAATTTAGGCAAGGCATAAGCGTACCACATAATAGATACTTAGATATTTAAAATAAGACATTAAATCAATGTCAAATCAGGAAACAAATTATGCCACTAAAAGGTTTATCAAACAAGCTTTGAAATGAAACTAAAATCAACTGAAACAGAGATACGGTGCCCTGGATATGCATAAAAGAAGACAAGGGCATTAATGCAAGAAAACATGAAATATAAATAGCAAACAGGTCCCTGGGAGGGACTAAAATGTAAATAAAATAAGGTTCAGGTCCTTCTCTGTAAATAACCCACATGCGTAGGGTATTTTTGCAATTATTAAAACCCGCGAGGGTATAAATGCAAAATACCCCAGGTGCACGTGGTCGACACGTGGTCTTTGGACCTGTCTGCAAATGAAGAAACTTCCGAGGACCTCCCTGCAATTTTTTCCAGGTCGCACGTAAGTAACACGTGGTCTCTAGGCTTGGATGAGTCTGAGGCTAGGGGGAGGTTCGGATCTGCTTCGGTTAGGTTCGGCGGAAGAGGTAGGCTCAATGCAGGCACTGAGTCAGGCTGGGGCTCGGATGAGGCTCGAAATTGGCTCGGGGTACCCACGCCTGCTGGTCTGGTGCTGAGGTTCGGGGAGGCTTTGGCGATGACACGTGGCTGATCAAAGACCGTCCGATCATCGAGATCGGACGGTAGCTGGAAGCTACGAGCGATGTCGATGTGGCTGCTTCTACGCCGTTGGATGAGCTCCGGGGAGGAGCATCCAACGTTAGCTGCACCTTCCTCCTCAGCTTCGACTGGCGGCGGAACCAGGACTCCGGCAGAGGTATCAGAGCTCCGCCACTCATCTTTGGTGTCGATGAAGCTCACCCACTGCTCTTGACTGGTTGTCGATGAAGCTCAAGGTCTGGGCGAGCTGCAACGATGCTTGGAGAAGCCCCTAGTTGCTCCGGTGATGGAGGCAGAGTTTGCCAAGAGGACTCCGGTGAGCTCTCCGATCATTGAAGTTAGCGACCTGCATAGGTTAGTGCCTAGTCGAAACGTAGTGCGGGAGGTGTGGAACGGGTTGGGAGCCTCGATGAATGAAGAAGGTGGCAGCTCGGTACTCCTCAGCCGTGGAAGCTGGAGGAGATGGGTCGGAGTGGCCGGAAGTTATGGGGAATTAGAAAAGATGAACGGAGGGGTGCACGTGGATGGTGAAGGTGTGGCGAAGCTTACGAAATAGTCAATGGAGAGCGAGAGTGTGTGTAGAGAGCTAATTAATTCAAAGAAATCATAAGAAAATGCAGAGGAAGTTGGAGATACTTACTTGGGCAATGGTGGAGCGGTGGCTTGGGCATGGGGTTCGAGGTGAACCCCGGGTCTTTGCTGGACCCCCTCAATCGGGTGGGGCAGCTCGAGCGGAGCTGAGCTCCGCGATGCAGCCATGAAAGGTGGCGGGTCTCACCGGAGGCTGCTCGTCATCTTTGTGCCTTGATCGGACCTCCCCCTGTCACGGGGAGGAGGAGAGGGCTGGGCGAGGCCCCTCGTAAAGGTGGACAACCGTGACATGCGGGGGAGATAAAGGTATTTGAAGGGGAAGGTTTTGGTCCCAGGTGGTTGACGACGTGTGTTGACAGGCAGATATGGAGCTAGTGGGGTGGTTAGGTGACATCCTACGAGATGCGCGAGGATGAAGGAGGTTAGGGCTCCATCGTGGGATGTTCGGATCTTGGAGAAGATGGTGGAATTTGTGGAGGCAATGGGAAGGGCGAAGTGAGTTGGCGAGGTGGGTGATCATGTGAGAGAGAGAGAGAGCTGGAGGAAGACGACGGGGTCTCCACCGTTGGATCTCGCGATCCAACAGTGGCGTGGCAGGCGCTAATGCGCGGTTAGGATTAGATCGGTGGAGGGACGATCGAGGGTCGTAGGATATGCCACGTGGTACGTTGTGGAGCGGCAGGCAGTGGACGGTGTTGATGTAATTGTGAATGGTGATCGGATGGTTGATAATCAAAGTGGAGAGGGACGGCTGGGACGAAGGGGTCTAGAAATGATCGTGCGGTGCGTGATACACCACGTGGCGGGAAGAGGGTGAGGCACTGATGGAGGGTTGTGATGGAGTCCAGTTTTTTTATTGGAGGGCGGGAATTTATTGCGGGAATGGACGGAGGTGATCATGAGAGAAGAAGAAGCATCCAATGGCAGAGGAAGGAAGCAACGTGCGCGCGGTGGAGCGGGTCGCGTGGCGCCACCAGAAGGCGCCACGTGGCCCAATCAGTTTATTGCAACAAAGAACTCAAGAAATAAGGGGGAAGATGATCGAATTTGGAAAAACTCAAAACAAAAAAGTTGTAGATCTCGATGAGATATACAAGTTTCATGTTGACCAAAAAGAGAGACGAGGTCAAATAAAGATAGGAAATATTTTTGAGAGCGTTTTTAAGGTTAAAAACAGCACGAATTTTAGCTTTGCCATTTTTTTGTATTTTTAATTTATTCAATGACTCTGATATTTACATGGAATTATCTGATTTTTATTGACACTTGGTCTAAGATAGGGGGTTAATTTCAGTGAATTAAGAGCATGAAACATGGTTTCATCAGTTACCTAACGCTCCGAGGGTGGTTAGATACTTGTCCAAAGGTCACTTATTACATGCAAGTCGTTAAACTGACAAGTGATTTCTAAAAAAGAAAGTATGATCCTTCATACACATCTACATACTTTTGTGTACGCTTTAGAATTGCCTAAATATATAAATTCTTATGCTCAACCCTTGATGTTATATAGGAATGCTTTAACACACAGGAAAAATTGGATAAATACTTTAAGCATTGTACTAAGTATTGTGATATTTTCTTAGTTGATTACATACTTCCTTTGTAAAAGTAATTTCGAGTTGGATATTTCAATTGTTCTTAACCATTGCTGCCCCGATTAGTTGGAATAATAAATGCTCTGTTTGATTTTTATTTGATTGACAAATCAACTCCATAGTCGTTACCATTTGGAACATACAACAATATTGTGGCATAATAGACTATTATAAAATTTATGATCAATGGGTTCTGTGCTCAGCAGATGCCCTTCCCACTGGGTTCTTGTCCATGTTGTGGTGATTGATCTTAAGTGACGTGTGGGTAGTGGAGTAGTTGTCTCCACGGGAGGGGCATGCACCCTTGGGGCCCCGGCTAGAAGCCTAGATAACCGCGATCCCAACTGCTATTGTAGCTATGATGGTTGGAGGACATGTTCCTTGGCATATCGAGGTGTTAATCTGATGGTGTTGGCCTTGGCACTTTCGTGTTATAGCCCGGTGCTCGAGCGCGGGCCAAGTAGTCATGGTTGGTCAGCTAGTGTTCCGCTTGTCACTTAGAGTCAACACTCATATAAGGGCTAGTGTAGGCTGCATTGGTCAGTATATGAGTGGGAGCGCTAAGAGGGGAGTTTCGAGAAATGTGGTTAATGATGTTGGGATGAGATATAATTCTCCTTTTCATAAGGAGGATTGGGTTATTCGTAAGGATTCGCGGGTTGGAAATCACTTTGGGAATCAAAGATATAATCTTATAAATAAAGCCAAGCGGACGTGTTGCGAACTTAGTTAGGATGCATTGTACCCTACCGCATGCCTACGGAGGCACCTCAATCCTATGTCCTTATTCGTACCTTAATGTCATAGTGTGAGGTCTCACCTGGACCAAGATCACAGACTATCCACCAAGCATGGTTGATCCATATAAAATAATAATGACAAAAATATATCTCTTTGTGAGGACAGTTTACCCAGCTAGTTTATTTTGCACTCTTTTTAATTATATCTGCATGTTGCATATATTTTTTATATATCATATTGAGCAACGTTGCTCATAACGTACCTTTGTGTGGATCCGCGGATTCTTGAGAGAATCTACAATAGTGAGCGATACTTGTTTACGTGGACCTACTTCTTTTTGCATAGCTACGCTGCTTCCTTTTTTGTGGTACGGTTACTTGCAGTTTCATTGTTCTTCTTGTAAAATTTTGAGAGACATCGCATGTATACTGTATGAATGGACACACTTTTCGTATGCATACATGTATATTTTTGTGGACATGGATGGAAAAGGAAATTTAATGATGGACATGTTATGAATGGAAAGAAAATTTAAATTCCAGTCTTTCATGCTATTTTCTCTTGCTTTATATTAATGTGTATTTCGAATGTGGAATGTATGCGCATGGAATCAGCTTTCTAAGTACCTGGATCCTAGGGGGACGGGCATCACACTGGAATACCCAGAATAAACCCGAAGTATTAGATCAATTTTACACTGTCTACTTCATGGTTTTATCATAGAGTTTCTCATTTGATCATTGGGAGTTGGTATCGATCATATACTCTCTAAAAGCGTATATCATACCTAGGTGTTGATCATATACTTTCCAAAAAGCATATATCAAACCTATAAATTCAGTCAAGCTTCCAAAGTAAGACGACCGTGCACGAAATTTGATTCTTCCCAATATCTCATAAGTGAGCTCATGGCTTTCGGTTTAGCGATGAACATGTATGATCCCTTTGAGAGATCGTATTACTCATATGCCTTTGCATGCACATCAGCGCGTCGGTGTATAGAACTTGGTTAGGTCATCAACCTATTGGTCTGTCAAATGTAGATACTCAGATATATAGTAACACATCTGTCTTTGATCAGAGGATGTATGCCTATATCGTGGCAGCATACGGCATAAGTCTTTAGTTATCTCGATCTCGTTAAGTCAACTCTTTGACCTAACTTATCTAAGACCTCTGAATTTCTATTTCTATGTAGAGGACTCGCATCAAGAGGTCGGTTAGATATCAGCTTTAGAGAAAGGATTTCCATCTCCTTATCATGCTGGAGATCATCTCTTAATAATCATTTGATGATACTTGATGAGTCCTCAATCTAACTCTTTAAATATTCATCCAAGCACCAGCCTCTATGATTCAATAATTAAATCAATTGCTGTATGATTATTAAGATGGCCATGGTACATAAACCTAATTGTACTAAGGGACCTATTATGCAAATTAGTTATTCTTCATTTCAGATCAGGGAATGATATTTGCAACAACATTTATTGCATAATAGCTCACAGTGAGCTTGCATGTCCAACAATCCTAGTGGGCTCTTATAGAATCAAATTTTTGGTGAAACAACTTACTAAAAATTGAGCCCTTATAGATTCAATTTTTGATGAACAACTCAGTGCTAAATTGAAAGTTTAATGAGATTATATAAGGGTTGATTGCTCCTCAAATATAGAATATTTTATTTTATACTTGATGGTAAATATATTAGCGATAACTTTCTCTTATTAAATTTTTCTGTAAAGGACCTTTTTTTCTTTTGCCTAGGGCCCACGGAATGTCAAGAACGTCTTTGATAACAAGAGATCTACATCAGCATACGTAGTACACTTGTGTGGGAACTTGGTTATTTGGAGAAGAAAGAAATAAAGTTTTGTTTCTGAATCTAGTGCATAAAGTTGAATATCAGATTCTCACGAATGGCATTATTGAAATATTGTGGTTACAATTTCTCCTAAATGAATTGGGAACTGAAGCGATTATGTCAATATAGATGTTCTATTACAATAAAGTTGCAATGGATTTAGCAAACAATCTTGTGATGCATGATAGGACAAAGCATGTGGATATAGATTGACATTTCATTCCTGAAAACATTGATGCAGGTCAATTATGTCTTCCCTGACCGAAATCTAGTAATCAGGTAGATGATCTCTTCATAAAGGGGGTGCCTACAGCGCAATTCGAGCTAAATATAGACAAGTTAGACATGGTTGGCATGTATGTCCAACTTGAGGGGGGAGTGTTTAGTTGTCTTGTAATTGGTTGGGTAAAGGATTTTATGGATGAGAGATCTTTTTCCCCATGTATGATATAATGTATTTATCCCCCCTCTTTTCCAGTCAAGTTAGAGAAGAAGAGATACTAGGGTTGTGTGCCCTGTGGTTTTTCCCTCATCATAGGTTTTCCATGTAAATCCCCTTCTCCTTCATGGTGTTGTGCTTGTATGATTTCATTAGAAGCAGCGACCTTTGTCGTGCTCTCCGAAGTTCAGCAACCATAGGTGCATCCTCCAATATTTTTAAATGATAGAGTAAAACTAGGTAACCATCATTCCTCCTTCTTCTTTCATTAGTTTGTTTTGTAATTCTAGAACCCATCAGTCAATCCTTCTTCTCCTTGCACGTCATCGACCACCCCATTCAACTCCCTTACTTCTCCATACTCCACAAAAATCCTCCAACCTATGATCAATCATACTAGAGGATATTCTTTTTCTATTTGCCACTGAAGGCCCAACTTTACCCATGCTTTCACCTTCATCTCTTCTTGAACCTTAGCACCAAGATAATCTGAGCATCATTGAGCGACACGTGTGCCTCGTCGGAGGCACACTCTTTCTCGCATTGTAGGTTAAAGTAAAATGAAGGTAGGAGGAGCAAGTGCCATTGATGCCCTCCCCCTTGTTCATCTTAGCCATCCACAAGGGAAAGCCCATCCTCAATTAGATCATCAACCCTTCATTTGATGTCTAGAACCATGCCACGTGGCATGCTTGACGCCTCCTGATCGAATATACATAGCCAGATTCGAGTAGAACACTTTATTTGGTCACATGCCTAGAAATATTTCACAATCTACACTGTAACTCTCCTATTTTGTGCAACAGCTTCCAAATGCATAGTGCACACCCCAAGTGTATTTTGGACCTTATCCCTGACCCTTTTGGATATTAGATAGAAGATTATTTGAACCTTATTGAAGTTGTATTTTACTTAAACTATTTGCATGTATACCCATGAATTCAAATGCTTATATCTTGCTCAATTTTTGGCCAAATTGCATGATACAAGCTAGTTGTAATGAGACTTTGGGCTTTTACCTTGTATTAAAGTTTCGTAATATTTTGATGTCTTGATAATTAATTGTGAAATTTGAAATCAAAGTACCATTTATGCTTATTTAATTCTTAATTAATTGTAGGCATATTTTTAGACTAATTTTGATATGTTGTAGATTGTTTATTTGTTTATAGAGCTTCTACAATATTTTTCTTGTTGCATTTATTGTGTATACATTTTGCATTATCTTTGAAGATAGAAATATGTCTATATAGTCTTTGATGTCTCTATATGAGAGATTTTTGTTGTATTTTTATGTTATTATTTAAATATATTAAATAACTAAAAACATTAATTAAGCCCTCTATATTATTTTATTATTAGTTTATTTTTATATCTAAAAATTTCAAAATATATGGTAGATGCCTTACACTTAAATACACATCATATCCAAAAATCTTTGAGTGATATTTTTGCCTATCTTCAAAAATCACGAAAAGATAAAAAACTGTTTGAAAGTATCTAAAAATCCACTTAAATTCAACCTACAAAAAATATATGTTGTGAATTTGAAGTTGAACCTATTTTTAGGGGAAAATATCCACTAATTTTGTTATCCTTATCTTTGAATCAATTACATGGATTCTTTGCCTCCATTCAGATCCATCTTGGGTCAATCTCAGACTTAGATCTAAAAATCTAAGATCCCTTTGTATAGTCTCATTCCAACAGTTCTTGAACCTTCCTCGCCCTCTCTTAGCCAGCTCAACATACCAAAACTCGCATCTTCTAACTGGTGCATCAACCAACCTCCTTTGCAAATGGATAAACCATCTTAAGTGGTTTTCTCACATCTTATCCTCAATCGGAGCCACACCGACTTTCCTTCTGATTGCATCATTCCAAATTTGATCTTTACACGTGTGTGTATGCGCACGCGCACGTGTGTCCACACAGCTACCTTAGTATTTTCATTTATGCTACTGTCATTCTCTGTACTTGTCTATGGTTCACAAGCCAACATTCATATCCATGGAGCATAACAGATATCACAGATGCTTTGTAAAACTTTCCTTTGACTTTCAAATGATTTTCTTATCACATAACACAGTAGATTCTCTTGTCCACTTTATCCAACCTACATTTATTCTATTAGTAATATCTCCATCAATTACCCCATCATGTTACAAACGAGAACCCAATTATCTAAAAAAATCTCTCTTCTAAATGTTATCATCTCCAATCTTCACCTCAATTTATTTTTTGATGTTTTATTGTACAAAATATTTATAAGCATAGAACTAACATTGTTTATTACTAGAAAATTGATTTCATGTTTTAAGGAGTTATAATTTTGGCAGTCAATTTAAGTCATTGATTAGTATATAAGGATAATTTATTTATTTTAAAAATGGAGATAAAATCATTAAAAAAGTTTTATAAATTATGAATACAATTATAAACAAATTTTGAAAAGAGATTACTATATTATACATATATACTAGATTTTTCTAAAAGATGAGAGTATACCATTATTTTCACTGATTTGGAGAAGGCTTACGATTATGTACCATAGGAGATATTGTGGAGAGTTTTGGAGAAGAGACAAGTACATACCATATACATTAACCTCATAAAGGATATGTAGAATGGTGCTTCATCTTGTATAAGGATCCAGTCTGGGAAGATTGACTATTTTGACATCAACATCGGTCTGCATCAAGGTTTAGTTTGTAGTCCATTCTTTTTTACTTTGATTATGGATGAGTTGACAAGTCACATTTAGGATGATATATCTTGGTGTATGTTATTCGCTGATGATATTGAGTTGATTGATGACACTAGAAATGGAGTAAATAAGAAGTTTGAAGTTTGGAGACATGCATTGGAGACTAAATGATTTTGTATAAGTAGGGTTAAGATAGAATATATGTGGTGCACTTTTGATGGAAGCAGTAGTGAAGGAATCAAGGTGAAGATTGGTGATGATAACAAGCATAAAAAAGATATTCTTTTAGGTACTTGGGTTCTATTTTGCAACATGATGGGAAAATTGATGAAGATGTTAATAATAGAATAAAGGGATATTTACACCCATAACATCGAGTAATTTTGTAATTACAATCATAACCTCATGTAATCATGAATTACATAAGAAACCTCATACAATCACTCCGTCTCACGTCTATAACCCTCCATTAGTTTAATATGTTAACTCAACCACACAATCGAATTAACCTAACTTATCTTCAATCCAACGGTAATTAATTAAACAAAAGATCCCAAAGGAAAAAGAAAAAACATACATTCTCCTCTCATCCCTCTTCCCTCCTCCAGGCAAGCCACTGCCACCCCACCATCTCCTCCACCTCCCTCCTCCTCCAGGCTAGTTGCTGCCACCCCACCCGACTTCTCCTCCCTCCTCCACCCCCACCCCGCTGCCGACCACCTCCCCCACCCCTTCCTCCTCCAACATGTACCTCTCCTTCCTCTCCCTCCGCCTTCCCCTCTCCTCGCGTAAACAACAACAACTGCTCCTCCTCTTCCCCTCCCTCCTCCTTCCCCTCCCTCTGCCCTCCCCTTCCTTGTGCGTGATCCCCCCTTCCCCTCCCATCGCTCTCCCCTCCCCTCGTGCCTGCTCCTCCCCTTCCCCTCCCTCTGCCTTCCATCCCATCGTGCCTGATCCTCCCCTTTCCCTCCCTCCACCTTCCCCTCCCCTCGCTCATGTTCCTCCCCTTTCCCTCCCTTTGCCTTCCCCTCCCCTTACCCAAGGAGGTTGTCGTAGTCACGGAGATGGTCGATGTCATCGTGGATGGCATTGAAGACGTCAAGGGTGGTCGTATGAGAGGAAGGAGTCGAGGAGGCGGCAGTGCCACAAAAGGGAGAGGAAAGAGTCGAGGAGGTGGCAGAGCCATGAGAGGGAGAGGAAGGAGTCATCGTCATCGGGAGACAGGAGAAGGGTTTGAAGGATACATGTCACATGGAGTCGAGGAGATGGGAGGGGCATCGACACGTAAGGGAAGAGGGAAGAGGACATGATTTGCAAATAAAGTTGAGAATTAAGGGCAATTTTGACTTTTTAACAGAAACTGTCAACTATAACATACATCTTAAATGGAACATAACACAGGGTTATGTCTGTAAGAGTTAAGCATTATTCAGGGTTATCGTGTAATTCATGATTACTCGGGGTTATGATTATAATTACAAAATTACTCAGTATTATGGGTGTAAATATCCCTAGAATTAATGCATGTTGCTAAAGTGGAGAGAGGCCTCTACTATTCTCTATGATAAGAAAATTTCTTTGAAAATCAAAGAAAACTTTTACAAAGCAGCTGTGAGACCTGCTATCCACTATGGATCTGAATGTTGGCATGTGAACCATAGACAATCAAAAAATGACAATAGCAAAAATAAAAATGCTAAGGTGGATGTGTGGACATACATGTAAAGATCAATTTCGGAATGTTGCAATAAAAAATAAAGTTGGTGTAGCTCTGATCGAGGATAAGATGCGAGAAAACTGCTTAAGATGATTTGGCCATTTGCAATGGAGGTCAGCTGATGCACCAGTTAGGAGATGCGAGTTTTGTGATGTTGAGACGAGTAAGAGATGGCGAGGAAGGCCCAAGAAGTGTTGGAATGAGGCTATACGAAGAGATCTTAGTTTTTGATCCAAGCCCGAGAATGACCCCATATAGATTCGAATGGGGGCAAAGAATCCATGTAACTAGCCCTACTTAATGTGGGAAAATGCTTTGTTGTTGTCGTCGTATGATTCTTATATACACTTTGAGAAAAAATAATTGAATTGGAATTAGTGGTGAATTTAAAAATAAATTAGAGCTTTTATTTATAAATTTTGCAGTGAGTATTAAGGTAACATGATCTAGATCGTGTATTTTATGGCTAACTCATTATCCCCTTCAAACATGTATCTCCACACTCAGTTGTATTGGTATGCTATAGAATCAAAGAAGGATCAAAATGATAATAAAAATATTAGAGGAGATATTTTTCTTGTTGCCTCACATAATTGTTGAAAATGAACTACATAATTGTGGTAAATCATATATAGTAGATGAGTCTAGTAGAAATGACATACCATAACAAATAAGTCAATAGGTAAATAAGTATAATCCAAGCTCAAACCAAATAAACCATTAACTGTCAAGCCGACATCAACATACATTTATTGAAATTGGCTTGATTTGATTAACGATTCAATATTTATTCCCTATATAATTACACGCGTACACCTAAATAGGTAGTAGATATTTTAAAAATGTTATATCAATGAAGACATCCTATAAAAAGAAGTGAAGAGGGCATGAAAACATAGAAAATTTATCGTGTCACCTTGACAATAAAGAAAGCCGATCGTATGCTGCAAAGAGAAATTAAGTAGGTGTTGTAAAGTGCAGGGAGCGTCGGATGAGAATCGAATGACCCTCCTAGAGGGTCGGGGATAGTGGGCGTGCATCTCGAAATCGAGAATAAGTGATCGGACGGCTGTAGGGTCTATAGTAGAGTCTGCTGCAGCAGTCCCTACAGCAGAGGATCCTCTCTACGACAATAAACCATATGCTCATCTCTTGTAAGGGAAAAAGCTTTGTCATGTCATGTAATCTCACTTTGAGTAACCATGTCAATCAAATACCGGCTTGAAGAGGGAAATCCTTTTAGTATATATCACATAGCATTGAGTCGTCATGTGGTTCCATACTTGACCTTCCATCTTCAAAGATCATAGTCCAAATTCTAACAATTATAAAATGATGAAATTAGCTAAATAGATAAGGGATCTTGAATCGTTCATCCCATCAAATCATCTTAATGGTAAATGTCTTGTAGGATTAGATTGAGATTAGATCCCATGCTAATAAAGCTAATAAAGGGTTCTTAGTTTTTTTAGTTCAGAATTTGGTGAAATTATCATTTCTTAATATTTGTTATATTGTTCATCTCCATATCACCTCCCTCTGCTAGGTTATCGTAATCAACTTTTCATGACAAGGTGAAGTAACTCCAAGCATGCAATCTAGGGATGTAACCGAATATGGATATATCCATATCCGTCTGTCATGGTATCCGTTTTTAAAATAATATTGATATGAATTTTTGATTTTAGCGGATACGGATATGAATATGAGATTTTATTTTTTTTTTGCTGATACGGATAAGCATACATATATTGTTTTCAAAATTTTTGAGGATATAGGCACACATATGGTTACATATTTTTTTGATGGATATGGATATCTGCATTGTTGAATTTGTATTTATATTGTATATACGTAAATAAACTTGCATGTGTATATCTTCAAATATGTTATATGATTAGTTGCAATATATTGCATCTGGAGTCATTTTGAAATATGGAAAGAAAAATATGCATCTCTATATTATTTAATCATTTATTATAAAATTATTAAACTTAGTATAGTACTATAATTTTTTTGTATTTTGTTACCTTATAGTTTATTAAATTCGATTTAATAAGCTATTAGTTTCAACTTTACCAAACAATCCTAGTAAATGTAAGCACTAGAATGCAATTCTTATCCGCATAATAATCCGTTCTATTCGTAAAATATCCGCATTCGAATCATGTTTATTTGTTTCAATATCTCTATCCGTATTTAAGGATATGGTTTGCAATTTTCAATATCCGCAATATAACTGATTCTGTATCTGTATTTTAAAATTGATAAGGATATGATAACACCTTCGTTTGCATCCCTAATACAACTGTCAACCACGAATCTCATCGACATCAAGGATCTCATACCATAAGAAGCTGACGTCCATTATGTTATATTCTCTATCTTCTATTTCCGTCAATCCAAACGTGCACATTGCCTCTAATTTCAAACGAACATCTTCTTTGTACAACATGAGGATGATTATGATGAGTAAATTGACCATGCATATAATTAACTAATAAGATTATGAAATTAATTGAAAGTTGATACATTGGCGCACACTGGTTTCACTCATCATAATCATGAAACTAATAAGAAATTGATTATTACATTAAGATTAAAAAAATCACTATAACACTATCAATACAATACGTTCATATTAGCTTTTCATTCTACACGAAAGGATTGTCCACAACAATAGCATCATGAAGAGGGTATGCACGTAAATTATTATGAGGTATGTATTTATAATTGCTCCTTCTTAATTTGACACCTTGGGGTTTGTTTTGGCATGTTTCCCATTTTGGCACATTTTGATAATTATCGGGTTTAATTATGATAATTGTTTAATTTAAAAACCTATATTTATACGTGTTTCTGCCAATGTTTTTGAAATCGAACCGGACACCGAATCGGAAACCTTACCAAAATGGTCGGATCGGGTTGAATCATGTAATCAAACCGGTTTCAACTGGATGATGACGTCATCATTATTAAAAACCGGATTAATCAGATCGGTAAAAAAATGGTTGAACCGGTTAATCAAATCGAAGTGAAATAAAATATATATAATATACACTTAAATATATTTGAAATATAAATAAAATACACAGATAATGTATATGTTTCACACTATTCATAAAATATTTTTCGTGTGCACCATCAAATTTCACATATATATATGCTATTTGGACTAGTTGCTCTTTAACATGATAGTAGTTTAATTATATTTAAAACTCAATACATGCAAAAAGTTGTGTTAGTGTAGTTGGTTACTTCGGTTGAACCTGGTTAAATCGAGTAAAAAATTAGGTTTAACCGATCAGATTAATTAAAATTTGAATAATCGAATCGAATCAATATAAACCGATTAACCGGACTGATCCAAACCCAATTCACCAGTCCGACCGGTCGAACCGGCCGGTCCAGTCCAATTTTCAAAACATTGTTTCCGCCAACTGCACTGCACATCCATCACGTCTAAGTCAAGGCATGTCACCTCGAACTGCCACTTCCCGTTTTCCAGCAAAATAACATTGGGATATTTACACCCATAACCCTGAGTAGTTCCATAATTACCCCAGGAACCCTCGATAATCACGAATTACATCCAGAATCCCGAATAGTGCTTAACCTTTACATGACATAACCCTGTGTCAAGTTCCGTCTTAATTCTCTGTTAACTTTGACGGAAAAAGTCACATATTGACCATTTACCCTTCAAAACAAATCATATTTACAACATGATGCCATTTTGTATAGCAAACAAAATGATGTCACCCTCCTCCTACAAACCCCAGGCCCTCCGGCTAGCTGCCTCCCTCCGCCCCATGCCTCCGCCCCGCATGCGAGCTCCGACCCTCCCCACTCCGCACGCCTCCGCTCTGCAACCCTCCGACCTTGCTGTGCATGCCTCCGCCCTGCAGCCCTCCCACCGCCTTTGCGTCTCCTCCCCCCGCTCGCTGCGCTGCCTCCACCCACCCGCGTGCGCGCCTCCGCCCTGCATCCCTCCCCCTTCACGCAAGCTCCAGCACCCCACGCGACCCCTCGCCCCCCCCCCCCGGCCGCGCCTGCAGTCCCGGGCCCCGACCCCTCGCTCCATGCGCCTGCAGTCCTCGAACCCCACCCCTCGGTCCCCTACCTCCATCGCCTCCCTCCCCACCCCCTCCCCCCGACCACGCCTGCAGTCCCAGGGCCCCCCCTGCACCTGCAATCCCCGAACCCCAACCCTCGATCACGCCTACAGTCCCGGAAATTCCCTCCCCTGACTCCCGAGCTGCAGTCCCAGGCTCCGACCTGCAATCCCCGAACCCCACCACCCGGTTACGCCTACAATCCCGAGCCCCGACCCCCCCCCCCCACCCACACACACACACACCCCGCTGGTTGTGCCTGCTTTCCTAGAAACCCCCAGCACACCTCACCCAATCTGCAATCCTCTGATGAAGCACTCCCCTGCTTGAAGCTTCTGACAATGCCCCCCTCCTCTGCCCCCAGTTTCCCGCCTCCATCCCGTCGTCCTCCAGCGGCAGCAGCGTTCCTGGGGTTGCAGCTGGGCCCGGCAGTTCTGTTCACGATCTTCGCACCACCCGATGCTGCGGTGGGTGGCTACAGGGGAGGGTTCGGGAAACTGGTGAGGACGATGCTAGCGCACACGGTACCTCCTCCTCGAAGCCCCCTCCTCCACCTCTCAGAGTCCCGCCGCCGAGGAGCCAAGCTCCTGCTCCTCCTACGCAGGCCCCCCTCCCCCCGCCCGCCCCTGACTGCTCGAAACCCTCCCACTCCCCTGAGCCACGCTGCCCCATGCCCAGCTCCTCCTCTTCCCCTATTAGGAGTCCTCCTCTTTCTTTTTTTATTAATCTTAGCCGTTGGATCACTTATTGGTTAGATTAACTCAGCCATCTGGTTGAGTTAATGGACTAAATTAACGGAAGGTTATGGAGGTAAAACGGAACAGTTATTCGAGATTCTGGATGTAATTCGTGATTATCAAGGGTTCCTGAAGTAATTTTGGAACTACTCAGAATTATGAGTGTAAATATCCCAATAACATTCACCCACTCTTCTCCCCTCCCCCAAACTACCTTCCAAGCAAAGATTCCACCACCCACCACAAATACAAAGCCCACAAAGCAACCACCACCTACAGAGGAGCAGAACCCAATTCCCAGATGGAGCGCGCAGAAGGCATGGAGAATGGCAGCAACATCAGCAAGAACAGGGGGTACGCACCACATCTGCATTTGAGAGAAAATGCCATTTCTGTGGAGGAGCGGAGATATGTGGGGTTCGTCTCTTGGGTGCCATTTCTGGGTTTTTGTTCTTGATTTTACTTGGGTATCTGATTTTGGGGGATTTCAAGATGCTGCGCTTTGAGGAAGATTGGGTGTCTGTTTCTTTTGAATCGGGGGTCTTTGGCATCATAGTTTACCGTGTGTATGTTAATATTCTAAGCATGGTTTTCCTTGCTATGCCATTGAAATGCGACTGCTAAAGTATGCCAGTTTGAAGAATATTACGGAACCTTGATAGATTGTGTCACGTCCCTGACCTCAAAATACGAGGAAATTTACGGAAGCATCTCGAAACGATGAAATTTTTTTCAAGTCCAGGAGAGGAGCGAGACAAAAACTCAATATTGCATAAATAACATTCAGAGTGCCAAACATGATGAAAGAATAAAGGAACATAACCAATAAATAAAAAGCTTATCAAGTCTGAACTACAAAAAGAAAATAAATAAGTCTATCAATAATCTCCCGTACATTTATCTTAATGAACTAGGATAAAGCAATCACTCCTTAGTTTAACTGAGCAACCCAACCTCGCCCTCCGTTAAGATGCAAGGTTATAAATCAATATTAGTCAAACGAATTTGACTAAGTATGCACTAATAATATATGAGACATACCATCATAACCATATACAATGAATAGAAAAAATACGATGACAATTCCATATGATAAGGAATATAAGTCCATAAATGAACAATGAACTATAATAATAATTTTTCAATTATGCCAATCTTCATAGGATAACAATGATGATTCAATAAATTTTCTTGAACATCACAAATTTTGTGACCATATTATCAAAATCCATATTAAATATAGATCAATACCATCTGTCGACACTGGGCAACCCGAGCTTGGATAGAAGCCACCATGTTCCCTTAAATCATTTTTTTTAAAACTAAAACAAATATCAATACGAGGTCTCCTATCCAAACCCCAATGCAATGGACATCAGTACTGAGTCAACCGCCGTAGCGGAAAATTGTTTGGAAGTAGTGTAGGATTACCCGCCTACAACGGTCAATTGACGGAATTAACCGTCCGCGCGGCACTTGGCCAGGTCAAAGCCTCTAATGGGCCAACAATGAACAATGTCTACTCCCTCACAATGATGGTGTCAAAAACAATAATTAATTTTCAATAAAAATATTTGGACATAAAAAAATGCAAATTAACCTATATATAATAATATATCTATCTTTGTAATATTTAACAACTAACCCATGGATAAGCATTATAGCTAAATATCAACTCAACAACTAATTACTTAGAGTTGTACCATACATATATAATCAAAGCAGTTTAACGAGACATTAAATAATAAAAAAATATCATTACAACAACTAATAAAATTGAAAGTGTAATTAACAACGGTATGAATCATAAATTAATGTACATACCTCAATCTATATGGATATATTTATAGGATTCTTCGTCCACGGAAATCAATTTTCATCTAAATCAAAGAAACTATCTTAACACCATACTCTACAGAAAAAACCACTCGACGTTCTATCCGGTTACTACCCATCCCATGTGTTGGTAGTTAAATAACAATCAATTAAATTTTTTTATTATAATTTGTAATGTCCCAGGCTTAGGTTCCCGGACCGTTATCGAGGAAAACTAGCCTTGACAACTTATTGGGTTCGGGCCCAATTAGACCCGTTGACAACCACCCAAAATGCTTAAGCCCAAGTTGACAAGTAGTAATCCCCATCACTTATAAACCGCACCCACACTTCGTGAGTTTTAGGTATGACACTATGTTTTGGGGTATGGGTGTTACAACCTCCCCCACTTATATTCGCAACGTCCTCGTTGCGACATGGCACATTCACTTATTCCCAGTGACAGTGGCGGCTCCACGCTCCCGGCTTAGTTCCCTTCGGGTAGCCCTTTCCACTGAACCCGCTCTGATACCATTTATAACGTCCCGGGCTTAGGTCCCCGGTCCATTATCGAGGAAAACTGGCCCTGACAACTTGTTGGGTTCGGGCTCAAATGGACCTGCTGGCAACTACCCAAAATGCTTAAGCCTAAGTTGTCAAGTAGTAATCCCGACCACTTATATACCGCACCCACACTTTGTGAGTTTAAGGTATGACACTATGTTTGGGGTTGGGGTGTTACAACAATATAAGTGGGGGAGGTTGTAACACCCCAACCCCAAACATAGTGCCATACCTTAAACTCACAAAGTGTGGGTGCGGTATATAAGTGGTGGGGATTACTACTTGACAACTTGGGCTTAAGCATTTTGGGTAGTTGCCAACGGGTCCATTTGAGCCCGAACTCATCAAGTTGTCAGGGCCAGTTTTCCTCAATAACGGACCGGGGACCTAAATCCAAGACGTTACAGTAACACTCTAGGGACGTCATCATGCAACAGATAGCAGCGTTGTGATGATCTACCCTCCATGGTAATCTACAACTGCTCGCATTCTTTTACCACTTTCTTCCTAAATGGCATTGGGATACACAAAAAACTCTCCAGTTAGTTTCTACAATCCCACCTTGATGTCGGCACACAGCTAAGGTAGTGGCACCAATGGCGTCGGTCGTACAAATTCCGTCCCTTGAAAAGCATGACCAGGCCGACTATAAACCTGTGAGACAAAGCAATGTGATGAGACTTCGAAGAGATGTGTAACATGGAAGGAGCAATCAAACGAAAAGTAGGTCGATGTTTACCCCGCTATAAATAAGACAAGTGAAACAAAACAAAGTACAAGCTGGTACGTTTTAAACTTGTATTTCATTCGGTTATGTTGAAAGGGAATAACTGAGATAAAATTTCATCTAACCCTATAGCTCTCTTATATAGGAGAAGAGCTCTATGGGTAAATTACAGAAAAAGGACAATTAAAAAAAACAAATAACATAATTACTCTAACACTCCCCCTCAAGCTGGAGCATATATATCTAACATGCTCAGCTTGGAACAACATAGATGAAAAGGACCTCTAGCAAGAGCCTTGGTGAACATGTCTGCAATCTGCTCTCCTGATGATACATAAGAAGTTGAAATAAACCCCTTTTGAATTAAGTCCCGTGTATAATGACAATCCACTTCAATGTGCTTTGTCCTTTCATGGAAGGCTGGATTATTGGCTATGAACAAGGCTGCCTGATTATCACATTTAAGATGCATAGGAAGAGGCACTTCAATAGTTAAATCAGTCAAAACCGATTTAACCCACATCATCTCAGCACTACCTTGGGCCATTGCCCTATATTCGGACTCTGCACTGGATCGAGCCACGACAGTTTGTTTTTTACTCTTCCACGCTACTGGTGAGCTGCCAACAAATACAATAAAGCCTGAAGTAGACTTTCTATCATTAGGGCACCCAGCATAGTCTGCATCAGTACAACCTGTGACAGATATAGAGGTATCTTTCCTAAACAGAAGGCCAGCACCTGGAGACGACTTCAGATATCTCAAGATCATAAAAATAGCATTCATGTGAGCCTGTCTGGGTTGCTCCATAAATTGACTTACCCTACTGACAGCAAAGGATATATCTGGTCGGGTAATAGTGACATATAACAACTTCCCCACGAGCTCTATATACCGTCTCTTGTCCACCTCCTCAGAGTCATCATCATAGAGTTTAACATTAGGATCCATAGGAGTAGTAGCTGGTCTACATCATGCCATTCCTGTCTCAGATAACAGATCATTAACATACTTCCTTTGTGTCATTACCATGCCTTGCTCATTCCTTGCAAACTCCAATCCCAAAAAGTAACGAAGTGTACCCAGATCCTTCGTAACAAACTGCTCACTAAGAAAATTCTTGGCTGCTTGAATGCCCTGCTTATTACTACCAGTGATAACAATATCATCAACATACGCTAAGATGATCACAATACCTTGCTGGTCTCTCTTTACAAAGAGAGTATGATCTGTTGTAGATGTGACGAAGCCCTTCTGTTCAATCAACTCCGAGAGCTTCTGAAACCAAGCCCGTGGACTCTGCTTTAGGCCATATATGGCCTTATGAAGACGGCACACCATATCGGACTCCCCCTCAACAGCAAACCCTGGTGGTTGCTGCATATAGACCTCTTCCTGCAAGTCAGCATACAAGAAAGCGTTCTTGACAACTAATTGAAACAGGGGCCAGTCACGGATAATAGCAACTGCAATGAGAATCCGTAAGGTAGAATGACGGGCTACTGGAGAAAACGTCTCCTGATAGTCCACCCCATATGTTTGGGTGAACCCACGAGCAACCAACCTGGCTTTGTATCTATCAACCGTACCATTAGCCCGATGCTTAACAGTAAAAACCCATTTGCTTCCGACTAATGACGCACCTGGTGGAGGACGCACAACACTCCACGTACCACGTGACTGCAACGTCGCCATCTCCTCTTCCATAGCTAAACGCCATGGACTGCTCTGTAGGGCCTCCTGATATGGCCTTGGGATTTCCACTGCTGATAACCCAAGGACGAACTTGCGAAACTCCGGGGACAACCGCTCCAAACAGGCCTGTGATGCAAAGTCCATCCCATATTTGGGATTCATTGTCCGCGCACGCTTTTACCTTCTATGGGCAATAGGAAGATCAAGATCATCAACTGGAGTAGTGGTAGTATCATCTGTGCCCTGTATATCTGTCTGCGCATGCAAATCACCCGTGCCATTAGTAGTACTCAAATGTTCATTACATACCTCGGGCGTGCTGGATGATGGAGGAGGCACATGAGCAGAAGGTCGACGCTGATAGACCTGAGGATAAAAAGTAGAAGGTGGTGGTGGAGGTGGTGGTGGTATAGGCTGTGGTGGTGGTGGTAGCGGCAGAGTAGAGCATGGAATAGATGGTGGAGGAGGCACATAGATATCATCTTCTTCGTCTGAGTGAGTGAGGATGTCACCTGTAGGAGAGAAATACATAATGGATTCAAAGAAGGTGACATCAGCACTCACATGGTACCGTCGTCTAACTGGATCAAAACACCGATACCCTTTTTGGATTTTGGAATAACCCACAAAAACGCATTTGACAGCTCTGGGAGAGAGCTTGTCAAGACCAGGAGAGAAGCAATGAACAAATGCAATGGAGCCAAAGACGCGAGGTGTTAGGGAGAAAAGATCCTTCTCGGGAAACGCAGTCAAGAACGGGATCTTCTCTCCTAACACTGACGAAGCCATACGATTGACCAGATAACAAGCAGTTAGAACCGCATCCCCCCAATAGGAGTGAGGGGCACGTCTCTGAATCAATAGGGTCCTGGTAATGTCCAACAAATGACGATGTTTCCTCTCAGCTACCCCATTTTGTTGGGAGGTGTAAGCACATGACTTCTGATGCACAATTCCATGAGACATGAGAAATTTTGAGATATGAGAGCTACATAATTCAAGAGCATTATCAGACTGTATGAACTTCACTCTAGCAGAATAAATATTTTTTATTTCAACAATGAAAGACTGGATAACAGACGCAGTATCAGACTTATTTTTAAGTAGAAAAACCCAACATAACCTAGAAAATTCATCAACAGCAACAAGATAAAACCTGTGTCCTTGAAGATCAGGGACACGACTGGGACCCCAAATATCAAAATGTAGCAGCTCAAACAGACCATGACGACTTGGACCTATACGACTCGGAAACGACGACCTGTGATGTTTGCCAAGTTGGCATGCCTCACACTGAAAATTAGACTGGTGCAATCTCCTTATGCTTGTGTCTCTTCTATGAGGGCTGGATCAGTGTCACCCTACACTTGGCATCTTCGATTTGGCCATCTTCCGTTGCAAAAGATGGTCCATATTCTTCCACAGATTTCTCCCAAAACTCCGACCTAGGACTGTCGCTCTGATACCATGTTGAAAGGGAATAAGTGAGATAAAATTTCATCTAACCCTAGAGCTCTCTTATATAGGAGAAAAGCTCTATGGGTAAATTATAGAAAAAGGACAATTAAAAAAAACAAATAACATAATTACTCTAACAGGTTAAAAGGAGTATTGTGACTCTCCATCCAGACAAACGGTGGGAGGAGAAGGATCACGAAACCGAGGAGGAAGCCTGACAAGATGCCTCCAATGTGGGCAAAATTGTCAACGTGTGGTAGTAGTCCAGCACCCAAGTTGATGAGGATAATGACCACGAGAGTAGTGAAAGCAGCAACCTGTTTGTAGCAAATGCATGCAAAATAAGGATGCTTAAAGATATCCAAAGGGAAGACTGAAGTTCCGTAAGTTCTTACTTTGTTGGAATAGATTGACCAATTAGTTATAAGCTCTGAAAGCATTGCGCCAAGTAGCCCAAAAAGGGCACCCGATGCACCGACGGAGATCCTGCTTCGAATGAAAAGCGATGAGAGGATGCTTCCACCAAATCCAGATACAAGATATATGACTGCAATACGTACTGCAGATACCGACGCAAGCAAATCAGACCAGCTCAGAGTCAGTTATACATCTTACATCATCTGGGGTAAAGCTAAAAAAGAATAATGCCACGAAAATCTTACTGAATCCAAATTGCTGCTCGAGGCGAATCCCAATGAATGCCAAGCTTAACATATTAGCAAGCAGATGGATAACTCCAGCATGCAGCCAAATGCAGGTAGCCTCCATCCTTGATTTTGATATACTACTTTGTCCCATTGAAGAGCTCCTAACTTCTCCAATCTAAGATAATATTTGAAAAACAATCAAAATCAAACTCGTAGCCTCCATTTATGAGATGGATGTGATAAAGCAGAAAAGCCTGAGAGCTCATGTTTCTTGGTAATGGATGCATGATCAGAAATCACAACCAAACAGCACGATAAATGAGTTACAAGATCCAAGACTCGAAATCTGTCCAGTATTTTGGCCAAAATTGCGCCAGATTTGACGAAGAAACACAGAAGGCCATGTACCGAGAAAAGCAACAATGTAGAAGTTGTATCAAACCAGCTTATACTTTATAGAATCACAAGTTTAATTATTCAAAGTTAAAGTAACTTGATGCAAAAACATGTTGGTTATCTCGTACTCGTAGAGATTGCCAGTTGCTGATAAGAATATAGATACATTTAATAAAACCCCAAATGCGCTAATGTTAAAGATAATTAATCATATTTCCGATTCTTTCTGTCCCTATATTGAAGATCATGTGCACAAGCCATGTGCAACTACAACAAATCACAGTTTATAAATGATAAAAAAGTCGTAGGACTGGCACATATTCCTTAAATTTTATGATGATTGCAAATTTTCTTACAAGTTAATGGGTTGCGGGTGAGGATCCGTTAACCTTGTGTAATTCATTAAACATTTTCTTTGACTAGGAAAGACAATCATTGCAGATGTAAGAGTTTAGAGCATCCACTCCTATGATTTTTCCTTCATGATGAGAAGGATTTTCCACAAAACAACCTTGCATTTTTTGAGTTAATATGTACTTGGTACACTAGCCTCCCCATACTCGCTGACTGAGCAGCGAGATCCCCGTCTAGTAGGGTATGGTGCGACATGGGGTGCATACAATGGTTCTTCAACTTGGGGGTGCCCAATCGATTTTATTTCATCTTCTTTCTTTCGAAAAATATTATTATGAATTATGTCTCTTTAAAAAACGTTATTGTTAGAGTATGCGTCATTTATCATGTAAGATGTGTAAATGGATCCTTCCAAGATCCATTTACCACATCAAGAGTTTAGTCCTACATATACCAGTGGTGGGACTTGGAGGATCTGTGGAGGCTATACAAGAATTCCCAGACCCCCTATATCCAATGAGAAAGTGCAATTCATACATCAGCCCGTTGAGACGTTCTCCCGTGATTTCATCCCGCTCCTCACAGAGTAGGGTTCCATGTTAAATTGTTGCGTTCTTTATTGTTTATTCTTCTATCTCTGATATTTCGCTTCCGCGTTATATTTTCTAACATGTTATCAGAGCGGTTCGATTCTCGAGGATTTTATGTTGATTATTTATTTTTGTTCAAGATTCGATTTTGATGTTCTTGTTTTGAAGATCATTCTGAAGAGTGTGATATTCATTGATTATTCGAACTTCTGTTCATATTTGTACGTGTCCTAGAGCATCTCCACCTGTTTGATGATCTCATTCTTCAAGATATGTTCTTCGATTCATATTCGAGATTGCTCAAGTTCAAGATCCAAGAAAGGTCTAGCGTTCCTGATCTCCACATCCCAAGAACAAAAATATGGTGAAACCCTGATTCTGAAACTCGTTCAACTTCTCTAGGTCGATCTGGCGGCGCACATGCGCACATCAAATCAGATTTCGCAAAGAAGTGGCGTGATGCACCCATTCTCCATATATCACGAACAACTATGGTGGCGCGAGTAGCCACATCTTCGAAAGAGGTGCCACTTCTCTTCTCTAGCACATGTCGATCTTTACGGTGATGTAGAACCCTACTCCACGTAGACCTCATGGCCTCAAAGACCTCGCGCATCAGAATACCTCATGGCGACGGTGTAGCCAGCACAATTCCTTCGCAGTGAATGCGTCACACCCCAAGCACAACCAGCACAACTCCTTCACGGCGAAGGTGTCAACAACACCCTATCTAAGTCAGCAACAAGCAGTTCTTCTTGAAAGCAGCAGGCGGCGATCCTGCTTGCAAGCGGCACGAGGCCCGCCTGGCGGTAGCTCTTGGCCACGATCATCTCTTAGGTGGAGTCCCTCCTGGTGGCATCTCTTCGAGCTCGATCTCTCCAGATCCCAACGGTGACGGCATTCAAGAGACCAAGCCCATTGGGGACAACGTGCCTTCGAAGATGAGGGTTCCTAAGTGAGAACCCTAAATAAAGCGCAAGTGGGTTGCCATAAAAAAGGAAAAAGGTTCATGAAGTTTAGGCCCAAAATGGGTCGTGCTTTAAAAACAGAGAAAGGAGGAGTATTGTTTAGAGTTCTTCGACCATGATTTAGATTTCTCAGATTACATATTCAAATGATAGATTCCAGACTGACCAGATTTTTTAGATTCTACAGTTCAATTTCAGACTCTGCAGATTGATTTAGAGTCCAAGTTCGAGGCACTCCAACATTGAGTGACTCATTTTCTTCGAGTTCTCCATAGAGAGACTCCTTCTCATATGTGTACATGTTTGCCATCACTTTTACGTGGTTCTCATCTTTTGTTTTTGGTCAGAGTTTTCATGTGTTACATAGGGACTCCATAGTAGAGATCCCACTCCCTATGCCATGTGGGTTAGGGTTTTCATGTAGTTTTATAGGGAATCCAGAGTAGAGATCCCATTCTCTAAGCCAGTATAGGAGAGACCCAGTTCTCTGACGAGGAGACTTTTCAGACTCCATTCTCCAACGACCGTGGACTCCGATGAAGATTGCCTCCACTATTTTTTCAGTTCGACCCTCTCAGAGATGGAGCAGTTATCCACATTATTGTGGCAGGACAGAGTTCTCCAGGTAGAGTCTCATTCAGTTCCAGTGACTGTGACAGGTGTAGTACAAAGTACATGCTCTCCGATGAAGAGATTCAGTTTGACTCACACTCCAGCTCGTTCGTCCTCCTTACCTGCACATCATGAGAAATAATGTCCTCGACAGCAACCGACAGTTGTGTGCGTTGAGTTGATATCGTCTGCAGTGTCCTATACTGAGAGTTTGAGAGATTTCTTTATGTTTATCCAAGCTGAGCATTGCTTGCTCCAGCTTGAGGAGTATTAGAGTATGCGTCATTTATCATGTAAGATGGGTAAATGGATCCTTCCAAGATCCATTTACCCCATCCAGAGTTTAGCCCCACATCTACCAGTTGTAGGTCTGTGGAGGCTATATAAAAAGCCCTAGACCCCCTTGTATCCAATGAGAAAGTGCAATGCATACATCAGTCCTTTGAGACATTCTCCCGTGGTTTCGTCTCACTCCTCACGGAGTAGGGTTCCATGTTAAATTTCCACATCCGTGTTCATTCTTCTATCTCTGATATTTCGCTTCCGTATTATATTTTCTAACACTTATTATGCTCTTTATTTGTTTGGTTCCAAAAATAGTTCGAACATTTTATTTATACATAATATGTGATGCAATATAAGTCTTGGATGAACTCCATTTCCGATATCTATAAGTCAACAATCAAAATTAACAATGATATGCTCATAATGACAAATACGTGCAATATAAGGGTCATAAATAATCGATATGTGTGATATAAGCATGTATTTGTAAGTTATTTAGTGTTATAAGAACTTGGATGGACTACATTTCTAATATCCACAAGTTTGCAATCAACGGTAACAACGATATGTTCGATATGACTGATATATACGATATAAAGGTCATAGATGATCGATATGTGTAATCTAAGAGTATATTTACAAGTTATTTAGTGTTCTAAGAACTTGGACGGACTTCATTTCCAATATATATAGGTCAACAATTAGCAGTACCAGCGATATGTTCGATATGACCGATATGTGCGATATAAGGGTCATAGATGATCGATATGTCTAATCTATGAGTATATTTGTAAGTTATTTAGTGTTATAAGAACTTTCACGAACTCCGTTTCCAATATCTATAAGTCAGGAATCAACATTAACGTCAATATGTTCGAAATGACTGGTATTTGCGATATATGGAGTATAAATGGCCGATATGTGTGATTTAAGTGTGTATTTGTAGGTTATTTGTTGTTTCAATATCTTGGATGATCTTAATTTCTGAAAAACGACAAAAAATATCATTTTTGAGCTATTTTCGATATTTCCACCGATATCGACGATATATCGGCAATATATTCTTTTCCAGGCGGATCGATACGATATCAATATTGATATGACCTTCTATGTTGATAATTGACATGGATTTCCTATGCACTCAAGCAATGCATGTTGGAAAACTTTGAGTTGCCACAGCTTCATGATCTTAAGCCCACCTTGGTGTCTAATAGAGTAGATATATCCATAAGAATTTGTTGGGTCTGCAGCGAGGTCGATGAAAGTACGCTAGCAATCCTGAGCACTAAAGCCTAAGTAGTCAAGTATGAGTCCACAATCCTACTTCCTGTGTTACTGTGGCAATCCCAGAGAGAAAATGCACAGACAAAAATAGGGACCAAGGGTCACACCATCATTTTAGAGAATCCAGAGCCCAAGACTATCTTCAAGAATCTCAAGACTATCTTCAAGAATTAGTATCAAACTGGAAAAGATTTTCGTTCCTAAAGCTTCTGAATCAATTATAGGACCCAATATAAGGTTGCCAATCTATTTCTAAGTCATATTCTTCAGAATCCTTGATTCAACCTCACCTTTACCGGTTACTAGCAGTGGACTCCCCTCTCCAGTTACTTTCATTTTCCAAGAATTTAGCACGTTTAGCATACCACTTCCCAATTTTAATAGAGAATTTGTAACGTCTCGGGCTTAAGTCCCCGGTCCGTTATCGAGGAAAACTAGCCTTGACAACTTGTTGGGTTCGGGTCCAATTAGACCCGTTGACAACCATCCAAAATGCTTAAGTCCAAGTTGACAAGTAGTAATCCCCATCACTTATAAACCGCACCCACACTTCGTGAGTTTTAGGTATGGCGTTATGTCTTGGGGTATGGGTGTTACAACCTCCCCCACTTATATTCGCAACGTCCTCGTTGCGACATGACCCATTCATTTATTCTCAGTGACAGTGGCAGTTGCACGCTCCTGGCTTAGTTCTCTTCGGGTAGCCCTTTCCACTATCAGAGGGAACCCACTCTGATATCATTTGTAGCGTCACGGGCTTAGGCCCCCAATCCATTATTAAGGAAAACTGGCCCTGACAACTTGTTGGGTTCGGGCCCAAATGGACCATTGGCAACTACCCAAAATGCTTAAGCTCAAGTTGTCAAGTAGTAATCCCCACCACTTATATACCGCACCCACACTTTGTGAGTTTAAGGTATGGCACTATGGTTGGGATTGGGGTGTTACAACATCTCCCACTTATATTCGCAACGTCCTCGTTGCGACATGGCCCATTCACTTATTTCCAGTGACAGTGGCGGCTGCACGCTCTCGGTTTAGTTCCCTTTGGGTAGCCCTTTCCACTATCAGAGGGAACCCACTCTGATACCACTTGTAACGTCCCGTGCTTAGATCTCCAGTTCGTTATCGAGGAAAACTAGCCTTGACAACTTGTTGGGTTCGGACCCAATTAGACCCGTTGACAACCACTCAAAATGCTTAAGCCCAAGTTGACAAGTAGTAATCCCCATCACTTATAAACCGCACCCATACTTCATGAGTTTTAGATATGGTACTATGTTTTGAAGTATGGCTGTTACAGTTACTGTGTGCATATTTCGGTGAAATTAGTACGCATTTTTGTTTTTTTTTATATATGTTGTTCGGGGAATGCGAAAGATTAGAACTTTGTTTTTAGTCGTGTTTTATGTCTTGCTTTGGATCTGGGCTTGCACATGCATGGTTATTATCTGTCAGTAGTTCAGTAGTGATTTTCTAACACTGTTCCAAAAGATGCAAATGGATATACTCGGATTTGATGCCATACTATGTCTTTTTATAAATTTTTCTGACATCCAATAGAATGGAGGTCTATCTCCTTTTAAGACTTTTTTTGGAATAGGCAAGTCTGGATTGAAAGCGAATTGGGCTTTGGGAAGAGGATTGTGAGGTTGGTCCCCAACTATGAGCATGGCTAAGCTTAATGTGACTTTTTGTGACAGGCGTAGTTCCTTTATTTGAAGTCTTATCGTCTGCATGGATTTTAGGTAATCAGTATTGCTCCTTTGCTATTGCTTCTGGGGTTCTGAGGAATATATATATTGCGAGGAAGAGCTGCTTGGAGTGAGGGTTCAACTTTTTCATCTGAATGAGTCGACGCATGGAATGCTCCACTAAGATAGGAATTCAACGAATTCCCCTTTTAGGAATACCATCTTGCTCGGGATCTCTAAGTTTCATGTCTATGCCTTTCCTTCGAAAACATGCTGTGTGCGCTCATGCTCGATCATTTATCAATAATTTCGATGAGCTTTAGTCTAGTTTGCTGCTCAAACGAGATCAAGCTCTCAACTAGTAATTATACCAAAAAGCTGATAAGATCAAGTGCTTAACTTTGCTTAAAAGGCCCTATTTTGTTGGGGAATAGGCCTTGGAATAAGGGGCCAATTCTCCTCCCGACACGATTCCCAGTGGTACGACTATTCCCCATTATTCCATCTTATTTCACTCGTATTCATATCTTTATCACACCTTACCTACCTTTATTTCACCTTTTCTCCTTATTCTTATCCTTCAGCCGAACGGAGAATAGACCCTTATTCCCCTTAATCTCCATCCTTATTCCTGCTTATTCTCCTACCGAACAGGCCCTTAGTTGTTGATTTTGCTTTCCGACTAGTTTCAAACACACCAACAAATTGATAATTGCAAATATAATGGTCTATATTCATATACTTAATTTAATATATAACTACAGTAACAAAATTTTCCATATTCTTTGACAATATTTGATACAAGTATTTTGAAATAATTACACAATGCATACATGCCCACTAGGGATGTAAACGGTTACGGATATATCCGTATCCGATCCGTCACCGTATTCGTTTTATACAGATTTTGACATCCATATCCGTATCTGTTTTAAAATGGATGCGGATATGGATATCATTTTGATATCCGCAAACATCTGTATCCGTATCTGTATATCCGTTTTCGTATATAAATATAATCATATATTTATTTTTAACCCTATATAACATAATTCTATACATTCTTTTACCATATTTGTATAATTTTTATGATACAACCACATTTAGTAAATTTATATCATGTGTTTCACATCCAATTCGTATATATTTAAGTTGATTCTATAGAGTATTTCTAACATTACTCGTATGCGATCGATATCCGTTTTACATCCGTATCCGTTTTTTAAGGATATGGTAAAATAGTTTTAATATCCGACAATATCCGTATCTGTATTCGTATTCAAAAATGGATAAGGATACGGTAATACCTATATCTGTATCCGTTCGTTTGCATCCCTACTGCCCACTCACACGCCCTCACCCTCCCACACGCAAGCACACAAAAGTGCACACGTGTATGCAAACGCACACACTCATATGCATGCACATGCACCCACGCGTGTGCGCGCATGCACTCACGCCTGCCCGCATGCCGGCACACACATATAATACATTCTAAGGACATGGTAATTCACATAGTGTGTTCTTAAGTATAGAGAATTCTGTCGCTAAACTTAATTGCCACAAGAGTATCTTATTGCAGTGCCTACTCCGTATTAGACAAATTATGTCCTTAGTTGGCCCTATAAATGGGCTTGGATTAGCCGAAGCCTGATCCAAAACTTCCGACGAAATTATCATCTAAAGGGTCTAATGGAAGCAATTTCTAATCTAGCACAAATGCTAATTAAAGGATTCATTTTGATTTTCCAATACATCGTGAAGAATGTCATTAGAATGGATGAGTTCTTGGTCTACGTGCGGGACAATAGTAAATGAATTCATCTGTATTGTGAAAGTCGATAGGGGTGTTCAAAAAATCCGGGTCAAGCGGGTACCCTGCTTGACCCGTATACTTTGACCCTAAACTCACGGGTATCCATTTGGAAATACCAGGTCGGATACCCGTTATGTCCTGACCCATGCCCCATCCATGAAATCCATGCGGATTAGTCGGTACCCGCGGGTACCCGATTGGAAGTTTTCACTTACCCATTGAGTAAAAAAGAATCCAAAAGGTTAAATATGATACAAATGTAGTTATTGCGTTATTTATATCTATTTTATTATAAAAATATAATTATGAATATATATATCAATAAATTTGAAAATGTAAGATCAAATATTAAAAGCGGATGTGAATATGAAATTAATCGATTTTGATACAACTATTAGAAGATATATAAATATGTTATCTAAAATTTAAATGAAAATGGAAATATCCATATTTATATCTGTATCTATTTTAATATGGATATAAATGTATAGGTGGATCATTAGGTTGGATCGGTCGGAACACGATCCTCACTCAACATGTAAAAGCTCCGATCCGCCTCGGACTTGATTTATATATGGGTCACCAAGCTCCCATTTATCCAAAATTTCAAAGTCGGGTCGGGTCCAGCTCGAACTTGCAGGAACTCGAATTGACCCGATACGATCATATCTTCACGTTAATTACTTTATAATTTTTAATAACGATAAAATAACATCAAATTAGTATTAAAATAACAATTTATTAGATTAAATAATATAAATGTACGACATTGATTTATCAAATTAGTATTAGAACCAATGCAATGTAATAATATAATAGCTTAAATAAAATAAAAGAAATAATATAATAACTGTATCATACATAACTTAATCGGAAATAATTTAACCATAATAATTTAATGTTATGGAAATTATTATAACTTTATCATGCGTCATACATTGGTTTAGATAATCGGAAACAATATAATAATTACATTATTTAATATAATATAAATTAATGCGACTAACTGTATTAATTTAATAATATAATTAAATTACTTCATCAAAGCAATTTAAATTCGATTTCGAGTTTGTAATTTAGGATTTCAATAATTATTCATCATATTTAAGTTTTATTGATTGGAATTGGAGTGGCCAGTGGAGCTTCGACTGGGATTTCTCCACGATCCAGTCCAAGGATCAATGAGAATTCACTACAAGAAAAATAAATTGTAGCTATGGAACTATGCCCATGATTCATGTAGCTTGTGACCACAGAATTGAGCTCTACCCACAACAAGTCGTGGCCAGTAGCCGTAGCTACAAGTCTCGTCGCGAGAGTTCTCTAACCACGAATATACAGTGACCACTACAAGTGACCACATAACTTTTCATGGCCACAGCTCTGTATGAAGACTTTGGCCACGGAATTGTAGCTACGAGAAACTAGTGGCCACGAAATTATCGTGGCCACAAGTTTCCGTAGCCACATTCCGTGGCCACAACTCATTTTTCTTGTAGTGATTGGCAAGCCTATGTTGTGCTTTTCCGGATTGGGTTGGATCGAGTCCAATGTTGCACCCTATAGATATACATACCAAAGTACGAATAAATGGATATGTTAGTGAATTAGACACTCTATACTACATGTTGGTGGATATAAATAATGTTACCGCATAATAATAATAGAGGATGGGGAGCTTGCACCAAGGTGCATGTAACTTTACATGCACCGTCGTTTATATCTTCCACATTTTTTTACTTTTTTGAAAAATACCACCATGTATATTCATCCATATATCCCTCCAATATGTCATTCGAATTTCGTCAGAAACAGAGACTCCTATGACCTCCATCCAGAACAGGTAATTTTAACAGTCTTAGAATTGTTATAATCGACCTGTTCTGGATGGAGGTCATAGGAGTCTCTGTTTCTGACGAAATTCGAATGACATATTGGACGGATATATAGATGAATATGCATGGTGGTATTTTTCAAAAAAATAAAAAAATATGGAAGATATAAGCGCCAGTGCATGTAAAGTTACATGCACCTTGGTGCAAGCTCCCCATCCTCATAATAATATTTCAATTGATTCTCTTACAATAAAATGTGAACAATATGATACGGTAATAAATCGGGCACTCGAGTCTACGCATCTGCGGACACAAATAATTTCATCGTAGAACTTATTAAAAATGTTTCAATTGAACACTTTTACAAAAAAATATGAATAAGCGGACACAATGATAAATCAGATATTAGGCTACACGTCTGCAGATAAAAATAATTTTATCACGTTTCAATTGATCAATCTGGCAATAAATTATAAATAAACGGACGCGGAATCTCCAAGAATATAAGTAATTTTACCTTAATAATCAACAATAATGTTTCAATTGAACACTCCTGAAATTGATCCATTGTCTAATGTACGATTAACTTCCTCTTAACTAGGGACGTACACATCTAATACATTTTTTATTTCATGTGTATCTCTATCGCAACTTTGACATTTATTAAAACTATCGTATAATACAAGAATATGATGATTAGTTTTATAGATAACTTGCTCAATTTAATTGTATGTTCTTCCTATAAATGTAAATAGATGAATGATGTGGGAATCATTTTCTTGGAAGAGATATCTGCGGGTACCCACGGTTACCCGTTACCCATTCAATTGAACCGGATACCCATTAGATACAGGTACTCGTTGGAACGGGTCGGGTCGACCCGTAACACGATGATAATGGAGGAGCAGGGTGGGTCAACAACGAATGGATCGGGTACCCGCCCCATGAACACCCCTAAAAGTCGATGCTAGACAACCAAGCAAGCAAGGCCTTAGAAATGCTAACCTATCCCTCTTCCCCAACAACCACTAATGATACAAAAGGCTGGGGGGAATGTATTCAGCTGTCTATCTCCTTCTATTGTTTGGCTTATCCCGCCCAAAAGGTCGATCAAGCCTGAAGCTCAGCCAATGAGGACACTCTTTTCCTTCTTTAAGGTCTGGCACATAGACGAGAGTAGAAGGTTAGAGAAAAGTGAGGGAAGTATGTATAACAGAGGACCTCGTATGAATTTGGACTATATCGCTCCAGGGAAGAGAGTGAAGCGACATGGGATAAATAGTGGGAAAGAAATCATCACTTTCAGGGCGAGAATTTCCAAGTTCTCTCTTCCGATTCCATGCCTCGTATGCTCTTTTAGAGAACTCTAGTTATATGCCTGGTCATTTTCCGTCCTCGCAGCTAGTGGGAATGAGGGCTCTCTGAATTTCTATTAAGCTGATTATTGCATTGTTGTCAGAGATTATCAGATTAAGACTTGATGGTGGAAGATCAAGATCAAACACGATCATCGGGATCAAAGCGGAATAGTAAGCGTCCCATCTCCCTGCAGCAGTTGCTCTTAGCTTCTACTAGAGTTTCTGATCAAATCATCCTTCAAAGCAAGCAATTCGTTCTATGTAATTGTGTGTGTGAGAGAATGGATAATATGTAAGACTTTGAATTCCGATTCCATGGCAGACCACTTATGTGGGTACGTATTTATTTTGGGAAGAAAAAATAATTGGATGTCGTGATATTGAAAATCGACCTATATATTAAGTGGGTACGTATTTATTTTGAGAAGAAAAAAAGGGATGTCGTGATATTGAAAACCGACCTATATATTATTTACAAGTACGCAGGGGTGAATAGGGATGTAAACAGACGGATACAGCTACATATACAAGTATTATTATCGTATCCTTATCCGTTTTTGAATACGAATACGGATGTGGATACGTATGTTGACGGATATTAAAAATATCTTATCATATCTTTAAAAAAGAGATACGAGTGTAAAACGGATACCGATCGCATACGAGTACTGTTAGAAATATTCTATAGAATCGACTTAAATATATATGAATTGAACAGAAAACACATGATATAAGTTTACTAAATGTGTTTGTATCATAAAAATTATACAAATATAGTAAAGGAAGGTATAGAATTATGTTATACAAGGTTAAAAATAAATCCATGACAATATTTATATACACAAACGGATATACGAATACGGATACAGATATTTGCAGGTATCAAAATGATATCTATATCCGTATCCATTTGAAACGGATACAAATACGGATGCCAAAATTTGTATAAAATGGATACAGTAACGAATCGGATACGAATATATCTGTAACCGTTTGCATCCCCAGCGATGAGACCAAAGAAGAGATGGTATAAGATATGGGTGTCGGCCAGTCCATCTCGTTCTTCGATCGGCCCACGTTGCACGTGTGGCTCACCTCATGGGATCAGAGCCACATGCAGTCTCGACACGTGGCGACTCGTGATAGGCTGCATGCCATGCACGACGATGACTTTGACGGATCGTGTGAGACCTGTTCACCCTCCACCAAACGAGCTCTATGATTACGGCATTAAATTAGATTTTCTTATCTTAATTAGAGAAAAAAAAAACATTCCACCTGTCAAAGGCCAGACAGACATATAGTCTTTCAACCATGTCCCACGCTGTCCCTGATCATGAAGAGATGGCGTGCCTTTTTCATACACGAAATTCCAGTTTTGTGTTCATATCATTAATGATTGAAGCTTTTTTCTCTGGTCAACTGACAAGCAGATCATATCGAAAGACTTCGTCACTCGTCAAGTCTGGTGTTCTATGGTGTTCCATGTTTGTGATCGCTTGCTTCATCGTTGCTTCATTTGATTTGTCGTTGGATTCAGTTGCATGTATCTGTATTCCAATCCTGACAAAGAGTTGATGAATACAAGCATGCACTTTCTAACACACCATATATTAACTAACCAGATGAGAAGTATCTCTTCTGTATAAGATAAACAAATATCAAAAAAGAATCAGTGAACATATAGATTTACAGGGTTTATCTGTAACTAAGTTACTTCTTTGAACAACAGGTAGGGATGCAAACGGTTACGGATATATCCGTATCCGATCCGTCACCGTATCCGTTTTATACAAATTTGACATTCGTATCCGTATCTGTTTTAAAATGGATACGGATATGGATATCGTTTTGATATCCACAAATATCTGTAACCGTATCCGTATATCCGTTTTCGTATATAAATATAGTCATTAATTTATTTTTAACCACATATAACATAATTATATACCTTCTTTTACCATATTTGTATAATTTTTATGATACAAACACATTTAGTAAATTTATATCATGTGTTTTCTATCCAATTTGTATATATTAAGTCAATTCTATAGAGTATTTCTAACATTACTCGTATGCGACCAGTATCCGTTTTACATCTGTATCCGTTTTTTTAAGGATATGGTAAGATGGTTTTAATATCCGTCAATATCCGTATCCGCATCTGTATTCGTATTTAAAATGGATAAGGATACGGTAATACCAATATCCGTATCCGTATCCGAACCGTTTGCATCCATAGGTTTACCACACATGATTACAGATGGCTTAGAAAAATGTAACTTTAGGGAGGTTATGCATGCACTCTTAGTACACACTAACTAAATTAAGTGTAAATTCGAGCCCGATAAAAAAATGGATTTGTGATTTGTTTCCGGCCATGCGCCTAGGATTTTGATTTGAAACATCCATTTTGGGAAGGATGCTACCAATACGAGGGAGGAGATTGAACTGTTGGGATTAGGAATTAAATGTTAGGAGTGAGAATCCTAAGGCCCTGTTCGATTGGGGTATAAGGAGGAATGGAATAAGGGGAATAAGCCCCCAACACGTTTCCCCGTGGTACGACTATTCCTCATTATTTAATCTTATTTCACTCTTATTCATATCTTTATCTCACCTTACCTACCTTTATTTCACCTTATTCTCCTTATTCTTATCCTCCAGCCGAACGGAGAATAGACCCTTATTCCCCTTATTCCCCATCCTTATTCCTGCTTATTCTTATATATAGTCTTTACATATTTGAGTCATGTATATAGACGGATGGAGGTATATATCCACAATCACAATATAGTATTACAAAGAGAAATGAAGAGATAAAGATAGGAGAGGAAGAGATGGAGGAAACAGAAACAATTGTACTTGCTCTTTTTTCTTAGGGGGTGTTTGGATAGTGGGTTTAGGTGGGTTAAACTGGTTGCAGATAACCCATTTTTGGGTTTTGGTGTTTGGATAGAGGGTTAAACTGGGGGTGGGTTAGAAGTGGGTTTATGATGATATGATTGTATTGGAGTTTGAAAAAGTGAGTAGTTATTGTGATGTGATTGTATTGAAGTTTGAAAAAGTGAGTAGAAGTGGAGTAGTTTATATTTTTTATATGAGATGATGGTATAATATATTATTTTTTGATAGGATTGATGATGTAAATTTTATTTATTTAATTTTTTAAAAAAGGAATAAAGTGGGGTCCACGTGGAGGGAGAAAATATGGGTTTGGAGAGTTAACCTACCCCGGGGGTGGGTTAACCTTGTTGCCGAACGGGGCCTTAGGGTGTGTTTGGATAGTGGGTTTAGGTGAGTTAAACTGGTTGCAGGTAACCCATTTTTGGATTTTGGTATTTGGTTAGAGGGTTAAACTGTGGGCGGGTTAGAAGTGTGTATGTTGTGATATGATTGTATTGAAGTTTGAAAAAGTGAGTAGTTATTGTGATGTGATAGTATTGGAGTTTGAAAAAGTGAGTAGAAGTGGGGTAGTTTATAATTTTTATATGGTATGATCGTATAATATATTATTTTTTTTGATGGAATTGATGATGGAGAATTTATTTATTTAATTTTTAGAAAAGATAAAAAAGTAGGCCCCACTTAGAAAGAGAAAGGAGTGGGTTAGGGAGGGTAAACCACCCCAAGGGGTTTACCCCCCTAACCGAACATGACCTTAGGTGGCGTTCGGTTTTAACCCACCCTCCCTCTCTCTCATGTGGGCCCCACTTTATTCATTTTTTAAAAAAAATTAAATAAATCAATTTTACATCATCAATCCTATCAAAAAATAATATATTATACCATCATATCATATAAAAATTATAAACTACTCCACTTCTACTCACTTTTTCAAACTCCAATACAATCATATCACAACAAACCCATTTCTAACACACCCCCAGTTTAACCCTCTATCCAAACACCAAAACTCAAAAACAAGTTATCCTCTACCAGTTTAACCCGCCTTAACCCACGTACCAAACACACCCTTAGTGGTTTTTATTCTCGAATGGTTGTAGGAGATGATCAACCACCATCATATTGCTTATCTTCTTTTTACATTTTTTTGTGTGGTTGATTGTGCATCTGTTTTACTCAACGGCTAGTATTAGAGCAAGATTTGATGTCGGTGAGAGGACATGACACAACAGATATGCAATCTTCAAAAGTTGTGAAGATTCAATAGGTGTGAGAAATCGTTGAGACCAAGAGCTATGGAGATGATGTTTAGAGGTTGACCCAAGTCACAAGATCCTATCAAATGCTTCTATTGTGATAATGAGTGTAATAAGATTGCTTATTGTCTAGACATAAGAAGGAGAAAAGAAAGAAAAAGACCTGCACTTTGGACTCAAATCAAGAGGGTTCCATCACAGTTTATAAGGGAGACTTGTTATCACACTTAGGATAGACGAAGGAGGATGGGTTTTGGACTTGTTAAGTTCAGGTCAGGTGTGTTCATCAAAGGTATGTGATGATGGCACAATCACGATGGTAAGTATGTAGAGGTTCACTATCTTAAATGAGTTGGATAGGTGTAATTTTTCAAGTTAATGGATTCCAGTTCTAGTCGTAGTATGTGTTAGACACAATACTTTTAATGGAGCAACACACTTTCAATATCTTTAATACAAAGCGTACAAGAACAAGGATGGATGTGGTTCATTTTCCAAAGAATGATACCACATTCTCTAATCACAAGAGATGTTTGGTACCATACCAGAAAGTACAGTGCTGAATTGTGTAGGTGTCCAAGAGGAGGCACGACGAGGGAACCCAACAACAGGTGTTACACCCAGAGGCAATGAGTTCTTACGCAAATGAGCTTGAAAATGACAAGGATAGACCAATACAAAAGCAAGAGATATGGAGATCCTAGTGGAATCAAATTTAATGGAGATACTGTTAAGATTAAGAGTTAAATATTATGACTGAAAACCAAATGGAATTCGGAATATAGTCATAAATATTCTACGTAGAGTCCTTGTAATGATATCATTATGGGTCATGTAATTGGGAAACTTATAGATCTTCTTTGGTGGTCATGACAAATTACCAACTAATATCTTATCTTGTGTCTATTTGTTCATGTGCTTTTCTATTGGTTAATTGGGTATTCATTTTATCCCCAACATGAACATTTTGTAGTCGATGATTTGGATTCAATGCATATCAATAATATCCAACCTTTATTTACATCCACTGAGTGATAGACGCAACTGTCATAATCCTTTGTTGTCAAACACCAATTTGGACTATTGAAAAGTTAATTTTGAGCAAGTCCAAACAAAGTTGGAACTGGCTATTAGGAACTGACTTTGGCGAACATGTTTGCAGGATTATCGGTTGTTTCGCTTTCTTTCACCTCGATCCTCTTCTTTGTTCGAATGAAGAGATATTGAACATAAATGTATTTGATTTTCTCATTATGTATTTGATCCTTCACTATTCATATTTTATTGAAGATAAAGATTTTTCAGGGTATGTGTCCTTGTAATGCTTTGCTCACATTGTTCTCACAACCTTCTCACAAGATGAGATTATGAGGACCATTCATAGCAAGACCGATCTTGCTAGATCTTTTATTGCTAGAAATAATTAACGAGCATACGCCCTTGCGATGGCCTCAAAGAAAGGTATTTCTTGCACTTATGCTACATATGATGAGAGCTTGTCATCACTAAATGTTACTATAGGCAAGGACTTTGCGAGGACATGACGAGCACCATGAACCCAAAAACCTAGAGAATATAAAAAATGAACATGTTTAGAAGGATTTTAACGCCTCCAAACTTGTACTACAAGCACAAGTAAAATAATAAGTCGTTGTTACAATAAACAACTACGATATCTTGTGCATGCAAATAAAATTGAAGCATCCGAAGAAGAACATATACATAAATGAAAAAGTGCACATTGAAAAATGAAATAAAATTCGATAACAATACAAGAACAATAATAAGAAAGACGTACATGGAATATTTTAAATATAAAGTTTGAATGCTTAAAAACTTTTTATTGTAGTCATTATTTTTAAGAGAATGAATAATTATTAAACTTCTTTCTAATTATTGTCGCAAGAAGATAATAAATTTCGGTCATCCTCATCAATGCTCCCATCCTCCTCGTCTTCTTTTTCATTTTCTTCCTTTATATGCAGCTTTTATCTATGATAGAGATTAAAAATAAATAATTCTTACCTTTTATATGTAGCATAAGGATATAGGATGCACTATAAAGTTAATTTAGAAAAAAATGCATAGATTGCATGGATTTAATCTCCGTGAAATTATCCTAGATGGTGGAAAACATCCCTCGTACGTCATTAATCACAATGTTATATGAGGGCTAATGAGGATGCAAGCTGAGAAAATGATGTCACGAGAGTTACATTGTATGTGCCTGATGATATTGTCGAGCACAACACGTAGTATGGAGGAAGCTTACCAAGACCGTGTTCCTCGACATGGCTCCCACTTCCTTTTTATTCATTTCTTGTAATTAGAAAAATCAATAGAAATATTGTAACGGCTGCTTTTTTCTTAACTTTTCCAAACCATATTTCATTTTTCCCTCCAATTAATAGCATGGATTTTATTCTAAACTTTAATGGGATTACTAGCCATTGATTGTTCTTTTTAGAGGAATAAAACCCAATAAATATCTTTCCCTCCCTCTCACGTCACTTGCCTTGCAGTTTTGAGAGAAGGAGAGAGGGAGAGTTAGAGAGATATCTCACCGAGAGAATCGTTCTCGTCGCAGAGAACGTCAGCGTCGATTCAGTGGAGGAGATGACCGTTCGGAAGCAAGGAGAAGACGCAGCGGTAACCAGTAGATATGAATTCATCGCTCTTGAAATATTTGTCGATCCCTTAGGAATACTATATGATGAATCGACTTATGCCTTCCAACAATAATTATGATAAGTATTTACTTAGTTTGCACAAAATACGATCTCAAAATGTATGTGTCGATGGTCGAAGCCATAAGACTCATACCAAACATAGCATATCATACTGAGATTTTTCTTAGATTTTTTTATTCGTAAGATGCCAATACATTTCCGGTAACCCGAGTCGATTCAGTAAGCATTTCCATTAGTTGTTAAAACATCTCTGTCATCTTTGGCCAAGTTGACTTGATAGAATCACACAATTCATGTAAACGATTTCCGCAAGTTGTATGTTGATTCAATCATATGCTAACCAGGGATTAGATGTGTTGATCCTGTTATCTGGAACATTATATTCTTTGATCACGTCAAGATAAATGCGTAGGAGGAAAAAATATTTGCTTTATTTCTATTTTTTTCACATCATTTTAAGTGGCAAGACCATATTCGGTATTCATAAATCTGTGGAAATTCAATGAGGGTTACGTTAGCATAGAGATATTGGTTCATGGGAAATCTTAATAGTTTTTTTATGAGCACAAATCACGATGATTAAGCCTTCAGAACCCATGAATGTCATTTCCAAATTTTGCATATATTTCTATCAAAATATCTCCCTACGTTTTTATCCTAAATAGGCATGCACAATATCCACCAAGATGTTGTATATATCATTAAAATTCACACAACAGCACCATGTTATACTTTTATAGTACTGCCCATGACCTAAATAATGCTAATAAACACCATTAAAGTGCATGTAGTCTCCCTTGTGATCACGCACATCATTGTGTTGCTCTCATATTGTATTTTTTTCTCAATTACTACTATGCGAATCCCCACTCATTACATGTATAATATACATTACTTGCTCCAGTAACTATCTTATATATAATATGTTATTTAACTCAACTTCACGGTACCCATGATAAGGAATATGAAGTTTAAAGTTCAGAAGAGTACAGGGATACGGGTGTCCAATAAATATGTATATATATAAAAAAATCTACAATAATCTAAGGTATCTTGGTACCAACTCAAACTAAGGAGAATATTTCTTAACCTTGAGAACAAAAAGATCGGTAGGTGGAAGGAAAAGAAAGTGCATGTATATATATTAACTATTCATTTTCTACAATGAAGACTTCCTTGTTCAGTGAAAAGGAAATGTTCACATGAACCACTATTGAACGAAAAGGGAAAAGGAAGTAAAGAAAATTGGAATGTTCCTTAACATGAGTAATGACACGATAATAATAAGCGGAGTTAAGTGCTACACATTATGGTGGCAGCCACCTCTAGAGTCCAATTATCGTATGCCTAAAAAGGGACCAACGCCTTCCGGGGGCATACGGTTCAAGGAATCGATTGAGGCGAAAGATAAGTCCTCTACATTTATAGCTATAATGTCATGTATGTCATGTTCATGGATCGCTCGTGCCAACGATAAAGCCACCAAAGTCAGCAAAGCCACCAAAACCGTTTAAATATTTAACAATTAAAACAACTTTAATCACTAAACAAATCAAGGGTATGTGTACAGTTCTGAAATTGCTAAGGCATATGTGTACAACTATGACAATGTAATGGCATTGTGCAAGTATTATGATTGTAATGGGCATATGTGCAACTACAGAAAATTTTGCGGGTATTTGTGAAAATATGAAAATGTTAAGGCGTATATGCAAATATGAAAAACTCTAAGAGTATATACGAAATTGTGGCTTCAATGGACGGATTCGTAAGGAATTCCCTTCGTATATGAGTCGCATAATGATAGTATGTGAGAATAAGTTAATATCATATGCAACAAGGAAACTATGCAAATTGATTAGCTGTATTGATAAGTAATTGCACGTAAGAGGTTATGTTTCTAACGGATGTAAATTTAGCATAGGGAGACTTGTTTTTCCACGCTAGCCGGCTTGACCCCAACTCATCATATACTGAGTGTTAGGCTCATAACATGTGTTGTTTTTCAGGGGAACACGAGCATTGACTTATCTTCTAGTTCAAGGAAACTATCCGTCTTCGTGAAGTTGAACCGGTACGGACCATTGATGGATTATTTATGAAAGGATGTTTTATGTCCACTGGAACTTCTGTTATGCTGCTTTAATTATTAGCTTCTTTATACAATGTTATCCATGTTGGGGCGATAATAATAGAACTTTCATGCTGACTGAACCTTAGTTAAAATATTATATCTATCTGCTCATTGATTATCATGCAAGTACTGTTCGATCGTGCGACCTAATATTGCATACTTTTGTCGGTATGCCCGACCCGTTCCGTTACAAATATATATTCTTAGATAATAAAAAAAGTAAAATACAAATATATATTCTTAGATAATAAAAAAAGTAAAATAAAAATAACTAACAAATGCATGCCTCCATGAAGCTCGCTCAAAACGAGGTCAGGCATCCTCAGATATGTCACTTTATTTCTCCATGAAAAGCTCTTGGTATCGATCCTATAATGTAAAAAAAATAAAAGTAATGAGTATTGCTATAATAAAATTAATAAATGTTTTGGTGTGTAAGGTATAGATTTTAGCTAATTTTTAAACAACTTAATAGAATTGTAACCGTCTCTAAAGTGGGCTACATCTCCTCATGGTCCTTCCCGCATCTAGGTCACAGACCATAACTTAATTACAATCCATGCATTATAAATAGATATGGATTACTATATAAAATTAATGATATATTTGAGCATTGTTACTATTCAAACTTACCAGCTCCGTCCGAACTTAACTTTGAATTTTAACCACGGTCGATCTTTTTTATTGTTTTTGATAATGCCTAATCGTCATCGACCTCCTTCCAAATTCCGCATCTGAAGTAAAATAGGTCACAAAAAGATACCCAACAATAATTGCACAAAATGAGCAAAATTTAGATAACTGAAACAGTATTTGTTTAATTACTTATCCTAACATGTTTACTGCACAAATAACTTTGTTACAGGAAGAAAATCAAATCAACAATCACAAACATGAGATAATATCAATACTTAGCAATCAACTTCCCGTAAAAGTGATAAACTTGGGTGTGTTTTGTTGCCGGGTTACCTTGAGGTAAACTGATGGGGGGTAACCCGTTTTTGTGTTTTGGTGTTTGGATAGAGGGTTTTGGGTTGAGAGGGTTTGTTGTGATGTGATTGTATTGAAGTTTGAAAAACTGAGTAGTTATTGTGATGTGATTGTATTGAAGTTTGGAAAAGTGAGTAGAAGTTGAGTAGTTTATAATTTTTAGATGATATGACTGTATAATACATTATTTTTTGATGGAATAGATGAAAGATAAATGATTTATTTAATGTATAAAAAAGAGAGGGAGAATGGGCTCCACAAGTGAGAGAAAGGGTGGGTTTTGGGGGGTAAACCCTCCAAAGGATGGGTTAACCCATGAACCAAACATGGCCTATTGGTTGTTGGACGAGGGTTTCTAGCGACAAGATCGTGGAGTTTTAGGCAGGCCTTCAAGTGAACGGGGTCACGATCAGGAGAGTTGTGTTGAAGTTGGTATCTCTGAAGAAGATGGTGAATTAACTTCAAGAGGAAGATCCCCTTCGACTGAATACCGCATACCACCTTCATGAACATTGCACGACATTTGACAATAAGATCACTGCCTATCGTGGCCCACATAGCCCAGAATGACCTACATGAGGCTAAAACATTGCTGGTATTCCATTAGAGGCCGTTCGGTAAGTGGGGTAAACTCCCCTTTGGGTCTCTCTTATGTTGGTCCCGCATTTATCTTCTTTAATATATTAAATAAATCAATTCTCTTTTATAAATTCCATAAAAAATAATATATTATACCATCATATCATATAAAAATTAGAAACTATTCTACTTCTAATCACTTTTCAAAACTTCAATACAATCACATCACAATAACTACACACTTTTTCAAACTTCAATACAATCAAATCACAACAAACACACTTCAAACCCACCCTCAGTTTAACCCTCTATCCAAACACCAAAACACAAATGGGTTATCCTCTACCAGTATAACCCGCCCTAACCCACGTACCAAACACACCCTTAAAGCCCAAAATCACCATGTCAATCTGAGAAACGATCAGTGACTCTCAGAAGTCAGAACTACCATATCAAAGAAGGGAGACGAAAAGGATGATTTGGCCATTCTGTGCTCCGATTCTGTTCCCATGGAATTCAACGTACTTTTAAGCTCAAATACAAAATCTCAAATACTTTTCTTGTTGCGGATCTAATAAAAGTAAAGCTCTACCCATAATAAATTGGGGGGGGGGGATATCTATAAAGGGATGCTCAACTTTTTGACTAAGAAGTGTGAAGAATCTCCCCTGCAAAATATACTTAGGGCCCGTTCGGTTCGGGAATAAGCAGGAATAATGATGGGGAATAAGGAGAATAACAGTTTATTCTTTGTTCGGCTGGAGGATAGAAATAATGAGAATAAGGTGAAATAAAGGTAGGTAAGGTGGGATAAAGATATGAATAAGAGTGAAATAAGATGGAATAATGGGGAATAGTCGTACCACTGGGAACCGTGTCGGGAGGAGAATTGACCCCTATTCGAGGACTTATTCTCCTACCAAACAGGGCCTTACGGTTGTCAAACACCCCCACTGTGCTCATCTTCAACACCTCTGTCATCAGTAGTAAACAAAGGTCATTCACATACAAAAGGTGAGGTCAGGGCCAACACTGTGGTCGGTTACCATGTGTGGTCAACTTTGTTTGAATGGAGACCCCATATCATGGACCAGTGGCCGCGTTGGAAAGGAATTCCAAGTTGAACATATGGATGGTCCTGTTCAAAAGCCATGTGGAGGTCAAGTTGGAGCTGCTGTGTAGGGTCACCTCGTGTACTTTGTGTGGATGTTTACACCATGGGGTTCGTCTACTTCCTTCCTGCCACCTTCCCCTACTCAGTGCTCTCAAAATTACTATGGCGAGGTTTGGTGCACCACCACTAGTCCTGTTATCTTTTATTTTGACTTGGGAGGGACAGTTTGATTTGATATTGTACAGAGATTATATACAAATTTTATTTTTCTTTTTGGATGTAGGATTATAAAAACAAGGCAGTAGTTATTATGCTTTTCTGTTTGAGATGGTAATAGAACCACTGTCTAGAATAAATTCCAGACATTATTTGGTCAAAGGCCTTGAACATGATTGTAACTTGCAATATAAACAACTGTAGTAAATGTAAAAACCATGAAGTTGCAGCCTGCAGGCATGATTGTTTTAACTCGTATTTTTCTGTGATCCAAAAAATGTCAGACTGCCATTACTTCTGGTGAGTGTTGCATCAATATTTACTCACTGACTGTATCATAACTTTGGCCATGAATTAAACTTAACCTCATTGTAATCCAGTTATCAAAACTGGTTGATGTGCTCTGGAAAATCTGGTTGATGTAAATTCCGAGCAGAGGATTTCCAATGCCATAGGAAAAGGGCATAACCATGGGAATGAGGAAAGAAAACGATAAATTCCATTTTGCCTTCATGATAACTCTGTTCAGCACTGAATTCAAACTCGAGTTCTCACAGAAAATATGGAATAAGTTGTCATTTGCCCCATCAAAAATGGTTTTTTTGAGTTTCAACTATTCATTGATGTACTTTCGGAGAAGATTAAGATTTAAGAAACTGATTTCATGTAAGACTTTTAGGGAAGACTTTCCATAAATCACCCAAAAAAGATAATATAAGGCGTCTAATATGATTCCCCTTTTTTGCTGAAAGGTTTTCTAACGAGACAAAAGAAGAAGAAAATTTTGATGATCAATACTTACCCCTCTTGATAGAAATGAAGTTTGGAACCAAACTTCTCTTAAGGAAGTCGAATTGATCAGGTCATGTAGGAACAAGGTTCAAAACTCTTAAGATGTGTTTGGTGCATACGTCGCTGCACACGTGTTGTTAAAATAGGAAAGTTTTATATCTTTTAGTTAATTCATCAAGTTGATGATAGAATCCGTAGGCATAGGCACTCTGGGTGGACACTACGCCTTAGACAATAAGCCGTTGGGGGAAGGGCCAAGCAAGAGGACACAAAAAGCGGGAGAAATGGAAGTTTGAGCTTTAAAGGAATTCGATGCTGCTCATACTTTACAAGAGATGATTTTAAAGGCATTATTACCTCAAGCTAAACATTGTTATAACATCAATCCAAACTTTTATATGAAAATGATTATAAAATCTGACGGCTATTTGAATGGTTTCCCAATAAGAATGTGTCGTAATGACGAAGAAAGTAGTGAAAGTAGCATCCATAAATTAATGCAAGTTAACAGTTAAATCCCGGCCACATGATACGTAGTCGGAGTCATATTTACCTAGTTAAAAAGAGTTTTAATGGGTCAGAGTTAAGATGATCCAAGTAATGGACATAAGATGTGAATTAGTACAAATCATGACAGATATACCTGGGTATACCTTTATCTCAAGAAGGTATAGAGATTACACCTTCCTCCAAGCCATACTATGCTCTTACATTTGCATCTGACTTAGAACTTTAAACGGAAACTAAACACAAGCACACTTTCAGACATCTTGATTAATTTCCTAAGGTTGACTTAAACCTATGTTCAATTATATTTTGATCACACCCCCCAGCCTATCCAACCTTCCAGAGCCCGGGTAAGCCTTCCCTGCAAATTTTAGCTGCAAGGAGAACGACCTTTGCGACGACGAGAATGGGTGACCGCCCGCCCCACATCCTTGAAGTGTACTTTTCTTGAGAGAACCGAACTTCTCGTGTTCTGGCCTCTGTCTTGGGGCACTGTGGGACCTGACTTTGGACCTTGAGGACTCCGTGTACGACATGTAACTGGGGCAGTCGGAGATATCGCTTAGGAAGCTCTGCGAGCACTCGCTTTTCGACGGTGTGAAGGGCCTGCTCCTGGGAACTCCGAGCCTAGAGCATGCCGAGTAGAAGGAATCGGCTTCGTAAGGGAATCCTAGAGGGCTGGAAGAGTGTTGTTGCACTTCAACAGAGGATGAACTCATCATTGAATGCTGGACGGTTGTGGAATCCTTCGATGGGGAAGCCGGCATTGCTGCAAGAATGAAGTCATTCTGGTTAAGAGTTGTTGTGGAGCACATGGAACGGTGCCTGTTTCGCAACTTGGATTTGATTTTGGGATTGCTGTGCGGCTTGGCGCCATCCACCTTGAGGATCTTCTCATTCTTCCTATCATCATGACCGTTGCAATAAAATTCGCTCATCCATTGATCCAACCAGTTTGATCCAGGAGGCAGCAATAATTTCTCCTCAACGCTGCAATTATTTCTCGCTCTCGAGAAGTTCCTCTGCAGGTGCACATCAAAAGATCGAGATAATGAGAACTAACTCACAACTTCAACGAACATCGACATTTCATACAACTTGCTTCAGCATGTTCTAACAGTACCTTAAGTGATTTTGATCTTTCAGCTCTTGTGTCATCTATGCGTACACAAGGTTCTTTCTCCTGTTTAGAAGGCTCCTGCAAAAAAGACATCGAAGCAACTTAGAATTTCGACATCTAATCTTGGCAAGATGGGTAAATTCCTCATCAAGTATCAACAACCAAACGGAATGACTCATGAAAGAGAAGACACCGACATGGGGATGTCGCCTGGACGGTGTTTTACTAAGCAGTTGAGCTTCTGCTGGCAGCCTGCCAGCACGAACTCTTGCCTGTGCTCTCACAAGGGCCTGCATGCATCGAAGGGTCTCCGCAGCTTGCTTCCTCACAATGTGGCCCCTCACGAGGGCCTGGATCTTCACAATTCCCCTGAGGGCCTTCAGGGCTCTTCTTGCCTGAGATAGCCACAAAATAACCGGTACAGCCCACATTACACAACGTCGATCACCGCAGTGCCATTTCAGCAAAGATATAATTGAGAAAGAAAACATACGAGGGCCAGAAAGAGACACATTACAGATTTACAACCCACTCATTCCACGCCCCTCTACCATATTGATGGCTCCACTGTCAGAAAGCATCCGAATAAGCCTATCCAATATTGAATGATTCGAGAACCTTTGCTATTGTACTATAATTCACTATGCTCAGATTGATGTAATGTTCCACCAAATTCATGTTTCTCCAGAAGGCACAGTGAATGCAGCCATAACAAATTAAATGCGATTCTTTCCTTAATAGAACACCACTGAGGCATTTCCACAATAAAGCAGTGATAAGGATGTGCCCATTATACCAAAAAGGCACTCTAGGGAACTGTCTGCTACTCCTGGCAGCTTCCACCAAATGTAGCAGCAGGACATCTTACCATATGCTTAAAAACTCTGTAGACAGAATTGCATGCCAGGAATTTGATGTGTGAATTGCTTCAAGTACACATGAAAAGGCATTTAAAAACCAAATAAAAAAGACAGAAGATTTGTATGGATCCATTTATATACAACCAACCTACACGTATGAAGGCTGAAGAGAGAGAAAGCTAGCATAGTAGGTATAACACAAAGGTCATAAAAATAAAAGAAAGGAGTTGGAATCTTTGGTTCCATACCACCAGGGATTTTAGTGCACTTGGAAAATAAGGCAGCTACAGAAAGTAGGCGCTATCCCGCTAAATCCTTAATTGTGATGGTGAAGCTCACAAAAATGGGCTGTACTACTAATATTTCTAAACTAGAGCTGGGCGATTAAGAGCTGGATACAGCAAATATTAAACACAAGGAGTCCTGATATGATCTCATCAATAACTCACTACCACCTTTGCTTCATGCTAGAAAAATATTTCTATGACCAAGATTCTTATTGGAGCAAATGTATGTAATCAGGCAAAGCCCGTAATTACTCATATCTTGAATGTTAATCACACTGCCAATGACACATGAGGTGACGATCAAAGAGGGAGATCGAGACTATATTCCCAATCCTGATGACATAAACAAAAAAACAGGAACACTGCCACCACCAAAGCACAGACACAGATCAGCAATTCAACATCAACTTGGGCCCCCTCCCTGCTACTCCTTTTTTCTTCCTGAAAGGAACCCTTAAACAACCAACCCACATCCTAAAACCAATCCCAAATCAAAAAAGAACAAAATTTTCTGCACATCCCTGTCATGAAACAACCAAAGACATCATAATTCCAAGCTTGGTTACAACCAAAGTTGCGATTTTTATTAGGAAAAATAGAAACAGAATCGCTTACGAGATAACCCCTGAAAGCCGACTGAATCTTAACAGCAGCCCAAATCTCGGTCCTGCGCGCGAACCGGCTCCCGTACGACCGCCCTCTGCTCGTCAACCTCACCACTGCAGCGGATGCTTCCGCCGCGGCAACTGCAGCTTCGGCAACGGCCGCGGCGGCAACGGCAATGGCCCTTTTGCTTTCGTCCTCGTCCCCAACAACATGCTTTGGTTGGCAAGAACCGGGTTTTTCTCTGTAGGAGGAGCCCTTTCGACCGGAGAAGCTCCAGCCTTTCTTCTTATCGGGAGGTGGGTTCTGGGTGGGATCCTTTTTCCGGCTAGTGGTGCCGGAGAAGAGAGACTTTAACCACCTGGAGGCCCTGCCCATGGCGACCAAAGATTTAAAAGATGGTTCACATCGGAGGTGGTGGGTGCAGGGAAGGGTCAATGGCGGGAAACAGGGGAGAAGAGAGAGAGAGAGAGAGAGAGAGAGAGAGTCCTGTGGTGTCAGAGGAGAAGCTAAGGAGCTCAAAATCTCAAAAGCGCGAGACGTTAGAGAGTTGAAAGTAGCGAGCGCTTCACTGTCTCTGTATGCGCACATATATAGAACGGATTAAGGGAATGGGACCATTTATCTTTTGTTTCCAAAAGATAAAACAAACGGGACTGCGGCGGTTTATAATTGAGTAAATTACACAGAAGTTCCTGAATTATGTACTCAATTTCAATGTCATACTTAAACTTCTACAGTAAGAATGTAGTACCTTATCTATTGAATTTGCACCATCGTGATCTTCCCTTGTTAATGCGAGTGAGAGATCACTGTTATATTTTGGATTCGATAGAACAAAGTGCCCTCCCTCACCAAAGTCACCAACCCTTTCCTCTCCTCTCTTAGCCCCCTTCCTCCGCCACCTCAACCTCTCTCGCACAAGCCCCTTCCCCTCCTCCGCCTCCTCAGCTTTCTCGGTGCCTACATCAACTTCTTCTCTGGCACTCTCTCCTTCGACGTGCTTGCCATCCCCTGCCTTTACCATTGCAACCTCGACGGTTGCTTCTTCTCTTGTCCCATCCCACTTCCCCCACCTCCCTCTGCAAGATCCGTTGCCTGCACTTACACAAGCTTCGTGGCTTGTGGTGATTGATCTACTCCTCACTTCATTCTACGTACCTAACGTTGACATTGTTCATGATTGGTATTCAGATTGGAGTTCCAACCCAAGATTGTTGCATGAATTCGTAATGATTTAGTATAATCTAGAGTAGAATCAAACTTAATCACCTGGAATTGAATGAAAAGTGTCAAAATCGAACTTGATTAGTGCCTGCATGTCTGACTTTTATTGGCTTCATTTAATCAAGAAATTTCAGTTTCCTTTGCTCTGATCAAAGGTTTGTTGTGTGAAATATGATGCTACTCATTGTAATGAACTATTAGTACGTGAGACTCTTTAGATCTCCAAGTTAGGTGCTTACATGTGCTTAAATGATTTGTTGATTGCAAATTTGCAATGCTAGTGGGCGTTTGTGGACTAAATACTGATCTAATTCCCATCAGATTCCTCACGAATCGAGATGAGTGTTGGCAATCGGGGGAGCCAAGGGATTGAGATCCTCTGCTTCGATCCCTACCTACGTCAAAGGAGATTCACCAGCGGGCGAGACGAGGTCACACTTCCACCCCCACTCCACTGCATGAGGCATCTCCATCATCAAACCTCCATAACACAAGTTTTTGAAATGTATCAACTTCTTCACCCTGAGTACAGATCGCTTGGAGCCACTGCTTGAGGAAGACTTATCTCACTGTAGGGCGCGAACAACCTCATGGGGAGAAAGTTGCCACCGAGGTGGAGGAATCAGAGCTTGCAAAGGGAGGAAAGGGAAGTGGGACGGAGCCAGAGAAGAAGCAACCACCGAGGTTGAGGTGGCAAAAGTGGGGGATGGCAAGCACTGTGAGGGGGCCGGAGAAGGGGTTGATGTAGGCATCGAGAGAGGTGAGAAGGCGGAAGCGGAGGAGGGGAAAGGGTTGGTGCAAGAGACGTTGAGATGGCGGAGGGAGGGGAGATTGAGCACATGGATGGTGAGTGAGGGCATTTTGGTTTATGGAATTCAAAAGATAATGGTAGTCTCCTGCTAGTGATAACGGAAGACCACATTGGCACAAATTCAATAGATAAGGTACCGTGTTGTTACTTTTAGAAGTTTAGGTATGTCATTGAAATTTTTGAATTTAAGTGTATAGTTGAGGGACTTTTGTGTAATTTACTTTTTTTTAATATTTTGAGATATCAAGACGCTTTCTTTGTAAGACTTCAACTTTGATATGTGGTGAAGATTTGTGAATGGTTCAAAGTCTAGGTATAGTATATGAGAAAGAGTAATATTATACACACTAAAAACTTACGAACCCTGTCAAATTTGACGTGGATCTCATGCAGCTGCAAACATAACACCCAAATGACCACCGGCCACCTTATATTACTTTCTCCCACGTATTTCGAGAACTCAAAAGAGTTTGAAAATATATGTAAAATGACGAATATGATAGCCACACCTATTTTGTTCCAGTGGCTGAAGCGGCGGGTGAGCAGGTGTTATGGAGCCCCGAATGACAGTGCGCAGTGGAGCAAAGGAGATGCGACAGTGGTGCGCGTCAGTACAATGGTGGTGCACGATGGTGCAATAGTGGTATGGGTTGGCTCCGGAATTGATGGTGGTGCTTGGGTGGTGGTGCGGCGGTGAGGAGGACAGAGAAGGTGGTGGTTGTGGCGGGTGGAGAAAAGAGAAGGTGGTATTGGTGGTGGTGCGATGGTGATAGTTACAGGTGGGTGTAAGGAGAATGTGGTATTGCAATGATAAGTTCGATGGTAGATGGACAGATGGGGTCATCCTTTCAAAATAAATCAACTCATGACAGCTAGTGGGAATGGGCGTTTGGCATTGATATAAGATAGTATTGAAAATTCATATTAATTTAAGGCACTAACAAAGAACGCCACTTAGTGCTCTTCTTCAAAGAAACGATATTAATAACAATCGAGTCCGTGCAATTATTCACACTCCTCGGAGGACACAGTACAAAACCCTATCCACACACTCGCACAAGGAAAGGCCAAAGAGCGTTGCTGCTGCTGCACATGTCCAGAGCAAGCGTTCACCGTCACGCGTATCCATGGAATGTACGACTTCCACGCACGTACGTACGTACGATCGAGCTTCCTCCTGCCTGCCTTCGTTGCCTGCTGCCCATGTCGGAGGGTCGAGCTTTGCGACAAGGAGGGAGGCTATTGCATGGTGGTTGGGTAAGGGCCCTCTCAATTGGCCCTTCGGACCTATGGATCTCTGTTCCCACTTTGTTACGTTCCTGTGATATGATAGTACATGGATATGTGGGGTTCTGATGTTTGGCATTTTAATGCAAGCTTCGCTACTTGGGGGTTGGATGTATACATTGCATATAGTCGGCAAATTTTTTTCAAGGGGGGGTCACAGTCATTGCAGATGATTGCTTGGGATCAATCAAATACAACGTCCAAGCATGGATAGATGGTGAAAGTCACTCGGGGGTGGAGGAGCTCGGACAGAGAAGAGACATGTTGGTACCGAGCATTGTCCTCTTAGCTCCTCTGCCGTGTGGGTCACCCAGAGCAGGAGCTGCTGTGCCCCTTTTCTTTTTGTTTTTTTTTGCGAATTTGATTTGAAAATCCAACCTTATAGATGCAGTCATCTTCAACCTTTCTGTCGACCTAACCTCTTCCCGATGCTCTACTCGAACCCGCATTGCACCTCAGGTCGTCTTCTTCGAAATCACAAGATTCACAACAGAGTCTCAGTCAATTATTTATATTCTTTCTTTCACGGGAAATATGCTCAAATGGACAATTCTTGCACAACTACGTGGACGCCACTACGGAAGCAAACGAGAGCGCGACCAGTTTGAAGCATGGTAAGCCATATCGGAATATATCGACGATATATCGGTATCAACAGGTGAGCAACATATCACCAATATGCCCGATATATACCCTTTCAATGCCATTTCATTCACAAAACCGGGTCGAAATCGGTGATATGGCATTGATATAGATACCGATACCGATATTACATGCTTTGGTTTGAAGGTAGCTACTTTTGATTTTCCATTGTATATTTTACCTGAATTATTAATGAAATCTTACATCATTTATCTTAAAAAAAAGTTTGAAGGTCGTTCTTGATTGGAAATGGGAAAAATCACTTCAGCTGTTTTATCTCTATTTTCTCCTTTAGAAAAGGACCCTTTCTTGGTAGCAGCAGTTGCCCTTTTTTCAAACACCACAACCTTCGCGGGCTTTCAAAACCGCCCCCACAAACCCCACCGCACCAAACTACACTTCTCCCACCGCAGACCCCCATCCACACTCCTAACCGTCATTCCTCCCCCACAATGGATATCCACCGCCATCTCCTCCTCCTCCTCCTTGCCATCGCCCCTTCTATCGCCGTCGATATCCTCTCCAAATCGAAGATCGAGAAGTGCGTGAAGGTCTCGGAGTCCGACCCCCTTTCCTGCACCAATAAGATCGTCGTCAACATGGCCGTGCCCAGCGGCGCGGTAATCTTTCGTCCCCTCTGCGCAGCTTTAGTGCATCGGCTGTTCGAGATGTCATCTAATTGTGTCTAATTCAGATACCTCTAATTTAGTTGTTCAGTAAAAATGCTTCCTTTAGGGCTTTTTTTGGCACGTATGGTAATGTAGGACGGATTCATAGTGAACTTGAGTGATTTATAATTCGTTTTTAATGGAAATTTTTGCATCGCATCTCGTAGTCTAGAACGGAAAGTCCGGATGTTGTGAAATCTGACAGCTTTAGTAAGAACATCTTATCGGACTCAGAGTACGCAACTTACAAATCCATTCAACCAATGCTCGGTGCTTATAATCTTCTAAGGCTTATTTTTAAAAATCTTGGAATCAGACAAGTCTTCAGAAGAAATTAAAATCAATGTCAGATTGTTTGAATACAAGGGAACCACTTTATGACGGGACGTTTGATTGGATAAAAAGTCTTCAGAATAAAGAGGAACCCCTCGATCAAAATAATCTCGGACGAAACTCCCATTCATTACTTTCCTTTCCCTTATGACGGGACTTTTGATTGGATAGCCTTTGCTGCTCGAAATTGATGGCTTTGTATTGTTTTTATTGATGTTAGAGTGGCGGAGAGGCTTCGATTGTGGCACAGCTTGTTGAGGTGGAGGAGAACTCTACTCAGCAGATGCTTACCCTCAGGGATCCTCCGGTTATCACGATCAACAAGTCTCCGGCTTATGCACTTTATGAAATAATGTATATTAGGGTAAGGTTCTGCCTTTAATTCTTCATTCTATTTTTACCAGTTTGAGGGTTGGATTTTAAATTTAATTCAGGATTGGGTTCTTCCTGGAGATTATTAGTAGGCCTGTATGTGGAATTAAACATACAAATATACTTATATATTCATTTTATGAATCCAGTCCCTCACAGCTCATGCTCTCTCTCTCACCACACATTTCACAAGCCCTCAATGCCAACATTTATTGGTATAGGCTTGTACCTTCCTCCATGACCTCTCAACTCAAAATGCTCTATTCACACACACCGCACATTTTTATCACTTTTCAAAAATATTACACACGTAAATCTACTGTTCATTCTTGGTATGGGGATAGACATACATTCATACATATATGAGAAAAAAAGGGGTTGTCCCAAGGAGTAGCCAACGGACTGCCTCCGCTTCATTTTTAGCTAATTTTTTGTTTTTTTTTTGAAAAATATCATCATATATTTTCATCACCATATCCATCTAATATGTCATTTCAATTTTGTCAGAACATGTAATTTTAACGGTCTTGAGATTGATGTAATCGACCTGTTCCGGATGGAGGGCATAGAAGTCTCTGTTTCTAATGAAATTAGAATGACATATTAGAGGGATATAGTGATGAAAATATATGGCGGTATTTTTCAAAAAAAAACAAATAAATTTAGCCAAAAAATGGGATAGGGAAACCCTAATTATATATATATATATGGGTTAAATAGGGCTGCGTCTGCGAGGAGCTAACTTGGCTCCCCCGCCCTATTTTTCTCTTTTTTATTTTTTTAAAAATAAATTTGTAAAAATTCATCACTATATCCTTATATTATTTCATTCAAGTTTCGTGCGAAACAGAGACTCCTACGACCTCCATCTAGACAATCATTTGTAATAGTCGCAGAATTGTTGAAATCGACCCGTCTGGATGGAGGTATTAGGAGTCTCTGTTTTGCACGAAACTTTAATGCCATAATAAAGGGATATAGTGATGAAAATCCACGAAAGTATTTTACAAATAAAAAATAAAAAATGAGAAAAATGAGGTGAGGGGAGCCAAGTTAACTCCCCAAGGGGCAACCCCATTTTACCCTATATATAGGTCAATATCGGTTGGAAAATGAACTTGAGAGGTTGAGAAGGCTTTGAAATGTTAAGGTCGTATGACTTTAACACTCCCTCTTAACACTCCACGTAAATTCACTATTCATTCTTGGCATGTGGGCATATATATAGAGGCCAATGTCGTTGGAAAATTAGCTTGAGAGGCCGCGTTAGCATTCTGATCTTTAGTTCCTCCAAGCAAGATGATCATGTCATCTGCATACTGTCGAAAAGGGATAGAAATGTCATCCTTGCAGAAGCCCTCACACCATCTAACGTCAATGGCCTATATGAACAGCACACCCAAAGTATCAACCACTAGGACGAAGAGCATGGGAGTCAACGGGCACCCCTGCCGTACACCACGCTATGGTTGGAAGAAACTCCCCTCAGGCCTACCGTTCACCAAGATGGAAAAAGAGGAGGTAGTGACACACCGCTTCATCCAATCGACCCACAAATCCGGGAAGCGACGCCTTCGTAAAGACATCCATAAGAATCTCCAGTTGACGCAGTCGTAAGCCTTAGTATAGTCTAAAATTAAATATATTTCCCTAATCTCCTCCAAGGTCACATCACGAACGAGCATGTCATGATAGGAGTCCGCCACCACGCGAGTGTCGAGGCCCAACCACCTCCACACTCTCGGAATAGTTCTAGAAGACACGTTATTGAAATGGGCCTCAATAGCCCTCCCCATCTCCTTGTTCCCCTCCACGCGAGTCCCATCAATGGTGATGGACCACAGCGTATTGGACCTGCGCCTCCCGCTAGCAACACGATGGAAGAATGAGGTATTCGCGTCCCCCTCCCGGAGCCACACATTTCTCGACCGCTGCCTCCACTCCGCGACGCGCTTCCTATCCTCCAACGATACCTTCATCTGAGCAGCAGCACAGTCAGCCAATTCAACCACCGTGAGGTCCCTTTGGTCCTCCACTGTATCGAAATACCGAATGATCTCCTCTGTCTCCTTCCTGGCAGTGCACCTAGCTGCCCTGGACTCCCTCTTGAAAGCCGAAAGCCTAGCCCGCAGCGAAGATAACTTTTGGACGAAGCGAGCCACCGCGGAGCCCGAAACAACCAAGCCCGTCCAGTGCGAAGATACCACCTCCCTAAAGTTTTCCTCCAACAGCCATCATTTTTCCTATCTAAAAAGCCCCCTCTGCATTGGGGCATCCCCAGAGCACCAAATGATTGGATTGTGATCCGAACAAGCCCGCGGCTTAGCCTCCACCGACGCCAGATCAAAAGCCTCCATAAGCTCGTTCGAAGCCAGAAAACGGTCAATACGCGACCTAGAATTGGAGTTCCTCCAGGTATAAGCCGTGCCTACTGCATCCATCACCTCAAGGCCTAGGGAGTCCACCGCGTCCGCAAAGGCAAGCGACCCCGGATCCTGCCCCCCTGCCCCCAGGCCTGTCAAAGGAGAGAAGCGTAACATTGAAGTCCCCCCCAACGAGCCAGGGGACGCCGTTGATAGCACTGCCAACCGCCATGAGGTCATCCCACAGTTCACCCCGCAAAACATTACAACAAGGTCCATACACACACGATACATCCCATCCGAAAGGAGGATGACGTACATACCGGTAACACCGTCAGTACATGCCTTCCAAGAATCACCGACTCAAATGCCATGGAGGAAGATCGCCATGCCACCAGCAACCTCCCCCGAAGAACCCGCTGCATCCAAAAAACAGAATTGGTCAAAGGCCCCCATGCCGAAAGAACGCCAAAGGTCTTACGACATTGCCTGAAGCTTCGTCTCCTGTAATAAAATGATGTCGTAACACCATTCATTAAATCTAGACCCCACAATCCTTCTCTTATCCGGGTCCCCGAGACCACGAACATTCCAAGAGAGAATTTTCATTTGCAACTGTCGAAGCACCCATGGGACTTGACCACCCCCGCGGCCTCCGCCACGAGGTCCTTCAAAGCTGAGCTGGATATCTCCTCCACCCTCGCCGACCTAGACCTGTTCCTTCTTCTATATCTCTTCCCGCTTCTCCTGTCGGCCGCTCCCGCAACTGAAGATTGCCCCGGCAGGATCTCAGCAACAGTGGCCGCGGCCCCCCGAGAAGGGCCATCAGAGGCGGTCGGAGAAAGCGCCCCCCTACCGCCGGGGCCATAAAGGGCCGCGCCCGCGCCCCCTACCTCTGCGGCAGGGGGGAAGACCGAGAACGAGACCAACTGCAAGGGGCCACCCTGCACCACACTCAACCCCTAGTGAGGGAAGAACCAAGTCGGCGAGGCCGAGGAAGGCATGGCAGGCAACATCACCGCGGGATCCGTGGATCTCCAAAGAACACTCGCATTCCTGAAGCTTCCCCGACCCGACATCGTCCGAAAGATCGCACCTGGATTCGCCACAGGAGAAAAGGTCGCACCAGGATCTGCCACAGTAAGAGAAGGCCCACGAGGATCGTTCATAGTGAAAGAAATCGCAGTTGAGTCCGCACAAGGATCCGCAACCGGGTCCGCTTCAGAAGCCCGAACATGTGGACCCGCATCCAAACCCGACTCCAATGCTGACGTCGATGATTCCAACAACCCAATGGCCACGTCACCATGCAAAGGGAATATAGATGGCGGCGAGTACAGAGACTGGGAGGGGTTCTCCAAGCGTCGCGTACACTGAAAAGATCGCGCCCATCCACCGAAGGGTCCCCTCGGAAACCCAACTGCCATCACGGTGCCCAAAACATCCCCCGACCCTCCACCGGCCTCCTCCCTCGAAAGCTCCGGCAGAGGCGGAGGGTCCTCGATCAACAACTCAATATTGAAAGAGAAACCTCCGATCTTCAGTTCCGCAAACATACTTCGGCCGCTGAACTTGTCGAGGAAGCTCTTGTTGCACTCAAACAGGACCCTCGTGTCCTCCAAACTCGAACCAGGCTTGAGCCCGTCCTCCAGCACTGCTAGAACCTTCCCCGACCTTCGAAGAGCCTCCCTCAAGCACCCAACCGACCTCGACAGCAGGGGGACGCCTTTCACATGTGCCACGCAGACCTCCATCTCCGAGCATGCTCCATCCGCAAAACGAAGACTTCTCCAGCAAACGTTGGCGACATCACCGTTGCGAAGCAACCGATCCCTCTGCTCTGCCGATAAGCCACGAACACAACACCTCCCCGGACCCGCCTTCACCACGTCTCCAACAAAACGCGGGCCCAAGAAGCCACAAAGGTGCGAAGACACAACGTCCAACTCGACATCTCCACGCACCGCAAAACTGATAAGCGCATGCAGCTTCGTAGCGTGCTCGAACATCTTAGCTTCCGACGAGACCACAACGACGCCTTCCCCAACGTTAGGATTATGAATATCTGCAGGCTTTGTCGTAAACGTTCCCTGATACGAGTTACCCACCACCTCCGCGAAAGATGGCCCTCCACGACGAACAGGAGCTGCATGCATGTTGTAATGACCATGACGGAATGTACGCTCCTTCGCAGCGCCCGAGCCCCTAACCGATCCACGAACCGCCATGCAGCTCGCTTGGCGGTGACCCGCCATCCCGCAAGCGAAGCACCTCGGTGGGCACGGACAGAAGGAGGCAACGTGCCCTCTGATTCCGCAATGAAAACACTTGCGCTCCGGCTTCTTGTGGGTCACCTCCGTCCACCCACCGCCTCCTCATCCTTGAGGCTCTCCATCAACGCTGAGTGCCCGCTTCCCACCGTTGCTCGAGCCGAGCACCACCTTCCCCTTGCCCGCATCGATATTCTCACCCCCACTCACACTCGCAGTCTCACTCCCACTCGCCATCCCAGCGGGCTCCAGAAGGTATTTGTTACCCATTATATGCTACTTGATGGTCGCATTCAAAGGCATGATGTTATGGAGCTTCTCAAACATGCCCTTATGTCAGGAGTCGCCTATGCAGTTCATGAGCATGATGAAGTCTATTGGTAAGAAACACATTCTTACCGAGGAAGAACCGACTGAGAAGACTGGGGTTAACGCCTCGTAGGAGGCGGATGATGCATATGCCAAGGTTTGGCTTTCAGGTACATTGGTATTAGAGATCACCAATGATATACCCCATCAACCCACAACCAAGGCGATGTGGGATATTCTAGATGCCACTTATTCACAGGCGAAGAATGAGACAAAGATTCTACAGCTCCATCATGATATCTTTACTATCAAGCATAATGAACAATCTCTCCACTCGCTATATACGTCCTTGCGTGGGATGTTTGAGAAGCTCTATAGCTTCATGCCTCTGACATCTACCCCTAAGCAGTAGGAGACTTGGAATGCCACCATGGTTGGTGTGTTCCTGGCGGTCCTTGATCCTGAGTATGAGGCGGCTCGTTCTAAGATTTTGGCAGACTCTACTCTTCCTCCGATAGAGGAAACCTTCCGCATGCTTAGTCGGATCGGTGTTCCATCTTCCACTGCCAGTCAGACTTCTTCAGCGATGGATGCGTCTCGAGGTCGAAGAGGTTCTTCTCAACTTCGTGGACGAGGATCTCGCGGCAGAGGAGGTCGTGTTCGTCAGCCCTGCACTTTTTTCCATCGTTCTAGACATACCAAAGATACATGCTACTTTATGCATGGATTTCCTACCTCTGCTTGTGTGGCCGAGCAGATTGAGCCTCCAGCTGCCTCTTTTATGGATCAACGGTTTGATGATCTTGTAGCATGATTGAGGGGCATTATACCTCCAACCAATCCTGCCATGTCTTCCTCAGCCTCTGGGAGTCACTCTGATGTGGTTGTTTCAGCCTCCTCTAGTACTTCAGGTAGTACTTACGCTTTGACTAGCAGTTGTGGATCCGATGTAGTTGAATGGATTATGGATTATGGTGCCACACATCACTTGTGTGGAGATAGGGATCAACTTACAACATACATACATGTTCCTCCAGGACGCATGGTGGTTATTGCAGATGGGACTCATTTCCCAATTACAGGACATGGGGAGATTAGTTTGACACCCTCTACGCATTTATAGAATGTGTTGCATGCAAGAAGTTTGTGGTGTGACTGTCTATTATTACCATCCCACACACACGAACATCATGAGGCATTATAAGATAGTTAGTGGTTGCTGGTTATAGAGGAGAAGATGACAACATTGCAATCCAGAGGCACCTGGACCTTAGTTACTGCCTCCACTGGTGCATTCTTAGTATGCAGGGGGATATTCACAACGAAACATTGAAAAGATGGTAACATGGATTGTTATAAGGACCTACTGGTGGTAAAATTGTTTATATAGACATATGACATGGACTATCATGATAATTCTCTCATATGACATATCATTCTTCCTTTCAAATCCTTTTTTATGTTAATATTATCAAAGATTAGCCTTTGTTTCAATTTGATGTCAAGAACACATTCATATATGGACACCTGCACGAGGAAATGGACATGCAATAACTGAAGAAACACTAGAGGAGGGAGGATACCCTCCTTTTGGTCACCTCTCTCGAACATCTTTCAAAGGACTACAAGAAGTTTGTGGTATGACTGTCTGCTATTACCATCCCCCCCACACACATCATGAGGCATTACAGGATAGTTAGTGGTTGCTTGTTGTAGAGGAGAAGATGACAACATTGCAATCCAGAGGCACCTGGACCTTAGTCACTGCCTCCACTGATGCATTCTTAGTTGGATGCAGGGGGATATTCACAACGAAACACTGAAAAGATGGTAGCATGGATTGTTATAAGGATCTACTGGTGGTAAAAGTGTTTATGTAGACATATGACATGGACTATTATGATACTTTCTCTCATGTGGCACAACATTCTACCTTCAAATCCTTTTTCTATTGCGGTCATAAAAAATTAGCCTTTGTTTCAATTTGATGTCAAGAACACATTCATATATGGACACCTGCACAAGGAAATGGACATGCAATAACTGAAGAAACACTAGAGGAGGGAGGAGAGAGCACCCACGAGGAGAGGCGATGTTTCAGGCAGAGAAGCGATGCTTTAGCATAGGCATCGATGCTTTATTTAAACAGAACATGATGGGTCTCCATGTTCCAAGAGGATCTAGGCAATGGGTTCTACCTTCAGATGTGGTCGAGAAAAGTGATAGAGATAGAGAGTCTCTCAACAACGCCATGGACAGAAATGGTTGGTTAATGGGGTCAGATCTTGGGTACGAATTCCGTCTAGGACCATTGCTTTGATACCAGGTGGAGGAAGAAGTAGAGAATGAATGACTTGTCTTATTCAAGGGGTTTAGGATTTCTTATGTAGCATGAAACCCTTGAAAGCTAAAAAGAGAAAATTATAGAAAGACCCCAAATGGGACTCAATAATAAATAATAAGGAATAACCCAATAACAAAATAACTCTAACATGAAGCATTGGCATATATTTGCCAAATACCCTCCTTTTGGTCACGTCTCTTGAGCATCTTTCGAAGGACTACAAGAACTTTGTGGTATGATTGTCTGCTATTACCATCCCCCCATACACACACATCATGAGGCATTACATGATAGTTAGTGGTTGCTGGTTATAGAGGAGAAGATGACAACATTGCAATCCGGAGGCACCTGGACCTTAGTCACTGCCTCCACTAGTGCATTCTTAGTTGGATGCAGGGGGATATTCACAACGAAACACTGAAAAGATGGTAGCATGGATTGTTATAAGGACCTACTGGTGGTAAAAGTGTTTATGTAGACATATGACATGGACTATCATGATACTTTCTCTCATGTGTCACATCATTCTACCTTTCAAATCCTTTTTTCTATTGCGATTATCAAAGATTAGCCTTTGTTTCAATGTGATGTCAAGAACACATTCATATATGGACACCTGCATGAGGAAATGGACATGTAATGGCTGAAGAAACACTAGAGGAGGGAGGAGTGAAGTATTTATATAGAATACTAATCAATTTGAATAAAGTAGTGTAAATATATATTTATGTTTATGTATTGTTTTCATAGTTTTCTTTTCCTTTGGTTATCTTATGTAATTTACCCATAGGTCTCTCCTATATATGAGAGTTGCTCATATCTTCCCAACATGATATCAGAGCGGCAGTCCTAGATTGGAGCTCTCATCCCCAGAAACCCTCGAGGACATGCAGTTCATGAGCCTCCCAAGTATAGAAAAGTACATCTCGAGGTATGGTCCAACGCCAATAGTCAAGTCCCAATGCCAACTTCATCTGCAATGGCAGCCTCCCGAGGACAGAGAAGTACATCTCAGTTACTTGGTCGAGGACTACGTGGTAGAGGAGGTCGTGCCCATCCACCCATCACCTACTGTCACCATTCTGGGCATACAGAGGAAGCATGATATTCTAAGCATGGCTTCCTAGCCTCCGAATGCGTTGCGGAACATGGTTCAACTCCAGCATCTTAATCTGAGCAGAGATATGATGATCTTGTTTCCCGTCTGATGGATATCATGCCTCCTGCCAATTTCAGTGACACATCTACCTTCGATGTAGCAGCTTATGCTGAAGCCAGCACCTCAGGTAGCACTATTGCATCTACTTCTTGTCGTGGTCCTGATATTATAGAATAGATTATGGATTCCGAGGCAACACATCACTTGTGTGGCAATAGAGATATTTTTGCAACATATAGACGGATTCCTCCAGGATGAATTATTGTCATAGCTGACGGGACTCACTCCCCGATCATAGGACATGGGGAAGTGTATCTTGACACCATCCATACGCCTACAAAATGTGTTACATGCCCCAGATTTCTCTACGGGTTTATTGTCCATTAGTCAGATTACTAGAGATTTGAATTGCCATGCTATATTTGATCCATCGTCTCTTGTTTTTCAGGATATTCTAACTGGTAGGGTGATTGGCTGTAGCTGTGAGAAGGGATGCCTCTACAAACTGGTTCAAACTCCTTTTGCTGGACTATCTTCTCAATTCACCAGTTCCGCTTCTCCGTTCACATGACATTTGCGTTTTGGTCGTCTTCCTCTCCAGAAGTTGCGTCATGTTTTTCCTCAGATCTCGCCTCAAGAATCCTTCAATTGTGAGGCATGTCAGTTAGGAAAGCATCATTGGTCTGTCTTTCCTAGTCGTCAGAGTCGGAGCAGTCGCTCCTATTTTGAGTTGTTCCATGTTGATATTTGGGGATCTGGTCAGGTTATTAATCATCTGGAACACCAATTTTATTTAGTCGATGTGGACGATTTTTCTCATTTGTCATGGGTGTTTCTGATGAAAAATTAATCTGAACTTGATTCAAACCTTTTTCAATGAAGCTCGTAATGTTTTTTCTTCTAATGTCAAGATTGCGAGGACTAATATTGCTTTAGAATTTTGCACACGTGTTCCGACTCAGTACTTCTCCTCACTTGGTATAATTCATCAAAGAACTTGTGCTTACACATCTCAATAAAATTTTGCGGACAGAAACATCGTCATATTCTTGATGTTGCTCGTACTCTTCTTATCCAGAGTCATGCTCCTTACTCGTTTTGGGGGGACACTATTTTTACATCATGTTATCTTATTAATCACATGCCATCTTCTGTCTTGGGAGACAAGGTTCCCTTCTCAATTGTTGGAGTATCTGTTTATATGTGTCAGTTATGTGGGGAGATGGGTAAATGGATCCCTCCAGGATCCATTTACCACATCCAAGTCTTTAGTCCCACATCTACCAGTTAGGAGATGTGGAGACTCAGTGGGGGCTATATATAGACCCCCACACCCCTTGTATTAAGATGAGAAAAGCAATGCAACATATGACCCTTTGAGGTCTTCTCCTGTGGTTTCATCCCGTTCCTTAGGGAGTAGGGTTCCACATAAAATCTTGTTCTTCATGTTTCATATTTCTTGATTTAGTGCTCTGTTTATCAAATCGCTTCCGCATTCCTATTTTCTAACATGGTATGAGAACGGGTTCGATTCTCGAGGATTTTATGTCCTTCATTTTTCAATATTCGATTGTAATGTTATTATTGTTGAAGATCATTCAAGTTTATATTCCATTTGAGATTCAATTTGAGCATATCAGTTCCGTTAATGTTCTAGCCAGTTTTAGGGTTTCAAACCCTAGCCACAGCAGGGGACGACCTCCTCTCGATTCCGGCAACATCCAACTCTTCAAACAGTCCTCTCACGCGAGATCTCCCTATTCCAGATCCAGATTTCTCCATCTCTGAAGATCGTGTACCGCGCCATAGCATCCAAAACCCTTGTGGCATCTCCAGTTGACGATTACTCCCAGGCGGGCGGCATGGCTCACGTGCAGTTGTGGCTCCTCCTGGCGATGCCCTAGCCGTCGTGTGACTTCAGACGGTAAGCCCTCGCCTAAGGGTAGCACTTGTAGATCCACGAATTTCTTTAAGCATTCGAGCATTCAGGCGGCTTTGCAGCCATCGCCTCCCCGCAACTCGTGTCATCTCCAGTCGACACCTTCCTTCATCGACACCTCCAGGGAGGCGAGTACAAGCTGCACCTCTCAGTGACGCCATTCCTCTCCAAAATCAAATCCAAGTGATGCCTCGAGGAGCATGCGTGCGAGTCTTATGCAGGAGGCGATCCCTCCTGGCGACGATCGGCCTCATTCCTCTCCAGCGCACCGCTCGGCGTTGCTCGAGCTCTCCTCCTCTAGGCGATGGTGCACCCTCCAGTCCTGTTGGCGTCTCGTCGCACCTCCAAGTTCCAGTAGGAGGTGCCTCCCCTTTGTCTGTATCCTTCTCGCACTGCAAAGCCCTTCCAGGGCTCCGTGCTCCAGCGGTGAGGCCTCGCGACTTCCCCATCCGCGCGTTTCTCCCCTCGATTTGCCCAGGCGGCGACAGTTTTCCAGAGAGAGGGTTCCCAATTGGGAACCCTAGTTGTGAATGTGAAAAGGGGTTGATGGCCCTCTTAAAAAATATGTTTTTGTTGTAAGGCCCAAGTAGGCTACCGGTTTTTTTAAAAAGGAGGAAGAAGGCAGAGGAAGCTCAAGTGGGTTGTTTACATTAAAAAAAGGAGAGAGGGAATTTATTTAAAAAAATGATGATAAAAAAGGTGCATTAAAAAAAAGGGGGAAATATTTTGCAAAAAGAAAGAGAGAGAAGAAGAAAAGCCGTAAAAATTGAACGATTTATTGAAAAAATGCGGCTATTACTAAAAGAGAGAGAGAATGAATTAGCCGAAAAAATGATGATTTAAAAAATGTTTTAAAAGATGAATGTTTGAAAAGCCGAGAAAAATTGTGATCGTCTTATTGATGTTTTGTTTCCCCATGTTATTGTCTTCTCCCAACTTTGTCGTTGTCATTGTTTCCGACGAGTATAGGAGAAAGGGGAAGTATTGTGTAGAGTCACAGGCTACAGATTTCATATCCTCCAGTCCAGAAGTGGTCATATTTTCATACTCTAGTCTAGAAGATAATGAGTGGAGAGCCACGTTCGGAGAGGACGTGAGAGGAGCGAGGCGAGCGAGAGGAGCAAGAGGAGCGGGGCAGTGGCGAAAGACTATTCGGAGGGAGACCTTACAGTGGGAGGCCTACATGAGCAAACAGGAGGGCGCTCAACGGAATGAGGTCAGTGAACAACTTGGCGGGGGTTTGGTTGAAGGTGCTTCCTGGGCAGTGGTCTCTCATCGTAAGCCCGGGTGCAGATGATTCAGGTACGGTGGGCGGGGTCAGCTCGCGCCTTCCCTCCCACTTGCTTCTCATGCGGTCGCGCTGGGCATTGACATAGCTCTTGTGCGGTGGTGGGTGCTCGACCTGTCCCAGTTCGGGCGGTTGCGGAGGCGTTGGCTCCTTTGGGGGAGAAACCAATCGACCCCTCCTCGGGAGCTGGTCGGGTGGAATTGGGCTCAGCCTTATCGGATTCTCCTCCTGTGGAGGAAGGATTGGCAGGCCTTTTGATGGGTTCCTGGACGGAGGATTCATGAGTTGCGCGGTCGAAGCTTTCGGTGGAAGTGGAACTCTCGAGCCGGTTTGGTGGTGAGTTCGCGGGTGGCGTCGCCTTATTGGGAGCTGGGCGGTGTTGCGTTCGTGGCTTGTCGAGGTTACAGAAAGACGTCCTGCTGGATTCTAAGGGTGGTGGCACAATCGCTTGGAGGCAACTTAGGTTTTTCGATGGTGCTGTCGATCGCTCTGTCATTCGGACATGTTCGCGGGGCTCCTTTCCTTTCTCGTAATGTCCGGTCTTTGGGACCGTCGTTGATGCACATGGGTACGGTAATCGGAGTGCTGGAGGATGGTTCTTCATCGGGCTCCGACCTGGAGGTCGCTTTGGTTCTAATGGAATGCCCTTTCGACGTGGCTTCAGACTCCGTGGGGACTCTGGTGTTGGTTGTTTTAAGTTTCGCCTCCACATCCGGCTTCTTTCTCCCCCGCCTCCGCCGGGATGGGCAGGGGTTGATTGCGACGTTTCCTCTCCTCCTCTGGAAGTCGAAGGGTTGGCGGCGAGTGTGACAGGCTCCGGGCCTGCTGTTGTTGAGGAACCGGATTGTCAGGAGTTATTGGAGGTGCCCCCTATGGCTTTTCGTGCCTCTTCCGTGTCTGTTAGGGCTCCTGCTAACTCCGCAGGAGTCATTTGGGCGGATTAGTTCCCTTCGTTTTCTTCACCCTTGGATTCGGGTTGCTGGATCCTTAGAGCGGATCTCCTTTTCCTTTCATGGGGGAGCGCCGGTTCGATTGTTTCTCAGGTCTCGATGGCGGGTAACTTTGACTCGGGCGCGGGCGTTATTCATTCGAATGGAAGGCCGGACCTGATTTTGATGCTTGCAGCGATGGCCTCGTCCGAGGCCTGGAGGCCACCGGAACCACTTTGGCTGCCTGGCTTCGTTGGGAGGGAACCACCGTATGCTATTGTATCAGGTCCCCTATCCCGGTTTCGACTGCTGATTACCTTGGGGACGCGAGCTCAGGTGCGACCCCAGCTGAGCTCTGTGAGGAGGGGTCTGCGGGGACCTGACTTACTAGGGGGGTCTTCGATAGCAGGCACAGGGACTGATAAGAGGTCCAGGAAAAGGTACAGGAGGAGGCAGCGTGCTAGGGCACGGCAGGCGGAACCTTTGCCTATCTCCTAGTAGAAAGCAAGGATCGTGGAGTTGGCGGGAGTGGTACGGACTGGGGGATTCACTGTTGGTTCTAAATGAAGACTCTTTCTTGGAACGTAAGGGGCCTGGGTGACCCAGAGAAGAGGCGTATTCTGGGTTCACGATTCATAGATTGGGGTTGCGATGTGGTCTTTCTACAGGAAACTAAGTTGGATTCCATCTCGAATGTGACTTGGTGCTCCTTTGTTGCGGGGTTGCTCTCTGAATTCAGCTCGATTGGGGTTGTTGGTTCTGCGGGTGGCTTGCTGGTGGCTTGGAAGAGTTCGACCTTTGTGCTTCGTGCGGAGATGAAGAGCACCCATGTGCTCACGGTGCTGTTGGTGTGCCTTGGGTCGGGCTCCTTGCTTGCTCTATCTTGTGTGTATGGGTCGTGCCAGCCATCCATGCGGCGCCGGCTATGGGCGGATTTGCAGGATGCTAGGGCAGCATTCCATAGCTGCCCTTGGTTGACGTAGGGGACTTCAATGTTATGATGCTCTCCTCGGATAGGCCGAGGATGCGGGGCAGACAAGACCCTGGCTCTCTGGACTTTGTGGAGGTGGTGGATTCTTTGGAGCTAGAGGTGATGGACGCGGCTGGCACTAAGTTCACCTGGAGAAGCTCTGGCTCCCGTTCCCGTCTTGATCGTTTTCTGGCCTTGGCGTAGCAGTTGGAGCTCTTTCCCCTTTCCTTTGTTGCTGTCAAGTCGAGGATGAGATCAGACCACACTCCGATCCTGTGGGACTCTGGTGACCTTTCGCCCCTTCGGGGGTTCTTCCATTACGAGAGAGCTTGGCTTTTGGAGGACTCCTTCTGGGACCTGGTGGCATCCCACTGGTCTTCGGTACCTGCTACTGGTTCTGCGGCCTCGCGATTTGTGCAGAAGTTGACCTCTTTACGGATGCGGTTATGCACTTTTAAGAGGGAGTCGAAGGAGGCTCGTCGCGCGGTCAGGGGTGCGGCTGAAGAGGAGGTTTGCGGTCTTGACGCTCTGGAGGATGACATGCCTCTGACTAAGGCCGTGCTTATTCGGAGAGCGGAGGCTCAAAGGAAGATAGTTGAGGAGGACAGTGGTTGAATTGGAAACAAAGATCCATACACATCTGGCTCAGGAAGGGCGATGCGAACACGACCTTCTTTCACAGAGTGGCTAGCGGGAGACGTCGTGGTAACGCCATAAGGTCGCTGATTATTGGAGGAGTTAGGATGGATGGCAACAGGGAGCTTGGGAGGGCGATTGCGGACCATTTCATTGAGTTCTCCTCGAGTGGTTTTGGTAGGCGGTGGAGAGGGACGGGGTTGGGTGCGGGGCAGTTGTCGACCGCCCACGCCCCTAGCTTGATTCATGCGATTACCATGGAGGAACTTCGAGCAGCTGTTTGGAGTCTGAACGGGGATGGTGCATCGGGACCGGATGGATTCCCGATCTCATTCTATAAGGACTTCTGGGATCTGATTGGCTTGGAGGTGCTCGACGTCGTATTGGAGTGCTGTCGTTGCAATGCTGGTTTTGATCGCATTAATAAGGCTCTGATTGTCCTTCTTCCGAAGGGGGACGGAGCTGACAGGATTGAGGATTTTAGGCCAATTGTGTTGTCGAACGCTTTCTATTTAATTGTGGCGAAGGTCTTTGCTATCAGATTGAGTAGGGTACTCGAGCACATTATCTCCCCTTTTCAGTCTACCTTCGTTCCTGGGAGACAGATCGCGGAGTGCTTGGTTATGGCGTCTGAGATTATTGCTGATTGGAAGAGGCGGCAGAAGAAGGCATTGCTCTGGAAGGTGGATTTTGCAAAGGCTTACGATACTTTAGACTGACACTATCTGTGGGCGGCGTTACATAGAAGGGGTTTCCCAGAGCTCTGGATCTCTTGGATGAAGCGTTGCGTGACTACTACGTCGGTGTCGGTCTTCGTGAATGGGCGTCGTAAGGGTGGCTTTTTTCAGCCGCAGAGGGGCGTTAGGCAGGGATGCCCTCTTGCTCCTTTGCTCTTCATCATTGCCTCTGGCATGCTCGCTTGTATGGTAACTCGGGTTCAGGACAATGGGATTACTTGTGGTTACTCGAGGGATGGTTTACAGGTACCTCTGCTTAAGTACGCTCATGACACCATTTTCTTCATCGAGGGGGGCAGTGGCGAGGCCAGTGGCATGGCGATCACTCTCGAGTTGTTCGGTGAGATGTTGGGGTTGGCCCAGAACGCCAGCAAGTCCAAGGTGGTCCCGTTTGGTTTATCTGATGAGGAGATGACTCTTTGCGGTGACGTGCTGAGAACAACCTGTGCCCATCTTCCCATTCACTACCTGGGGATTCATCTAATCGTTAACAGGTCAAAACTGGCGGACTGGTTGCCTCTAGTCGAGAAGCTGGAGAGGAGGCTCTTGTGTGGAGGTCCTCGATCCTGTCTAAGGGAGGCCGTTTTGTTCTTATGAAGGCATTACTTTCTGCCATTCCGATTTACTTCGCATCTACGAGGCTCATGGTGGTTGGGATTAGAAGGAGATTGGAGGGGCTGGTGCGTTATTTTCTCTGGGCCAAGAGTGGTCAGGAGACTTCCGGCATTCACCTGGTCGATTGGGAGACTATCACTCCCCCGAAGAGTGAGGGGGTCTCGGGGTTAGGCATCTTGATGCGTTGAACAAAGCCTTTTGCTGAAGTGGGTGGGCCAGATCTGGGGGAGCACGGAGGACCTTTGCACTGCACTTATTCGTCAGATCTACGTGTCTGGTTCTGCGCCGGAGAGCAGTGGTCGAGGGCTGCGACCTTCGCCTTTTTGGAAGGGGATTTTATCGGTCATCTCCTGTCTACAGACTTTGTTCAGACCGATTCTGGGGAACGGGGAGACCTTTGCCTTCTGGAAGGATGACTGGACGGATGGTGGTGTGCTGTGTGACCGTTTCCCCCGTTTATTTGCCTTGGCTGCGGATCAGGAGGTGCGCGTTGCTTCTCGTTGGACCGATGGTAACTGGATACCGTTGTTTCGATCTAATTTATCGGACCAACGTTTGGAGGATCTTCTCCTCCTACTTGACTCCCTGAGGATTTTTTCGGCCCCTCTGGGGAACGGGACCATTGGGTGTGGCGGGGGAGCGATTTCTCAGCCAGAAAGATTTATATGACTATTTGCCGACCTCCTCCTTCGCAATCGGCTGAGCTGGTACGGTACTGCAGTTTCTTCTGGGGACTTGGCCTCCCCGAGAGAATTGACTTTTTCCTTTGGCTGTTCAAGAGAATGAGATTGATGACACGTGACCGCTGTGCTAGGCTGCTTGGGACGGTTTCTGATAGATGCCTTCTGTGTCGGTCCAGCATTGAAACTGTGGAGCATCTCTTCTTCTCGTGTTCGGTGTCCACGCCTATTTGGGTTGACCCGGATCTGGGCTGGGTCAATACGGGGAACCTCTTCTCTTTCTGCGAGTCCTTGGTGACGGCCAGGCATCGTTTGAGAATAGTCTTGCTTCGCCCTATGGCCATTGTCTGGGCCATATGGTTGGCCAGAAATGCCTTGTTGTTCTCTGGCCAAAGGTTTTATAAGGAGAATATTTGTATCCATGTGTCAGGTTTGTTAGACTTGTGGCTTTCCTAGTTGCTCGTTTTGTATTAACATCCTGTTTTTTTAATGCAATTTTGGGACGGACACCTCTGAGTGTTTCTCCCTTGTTTGACTTCAAAAAAAAGATTTTCATACTCTACAGATGTTCAGACTCGACGTCAGCTTTGTTCCGAGTCTTCAGTTTCAGACACTATGCGGTCTTCTTTCAGATGTGCACATGTATGCCATCATTTGTCATGGTCCCCATCATTCTTGTTTTGTCGGCCAGAGTTTTCATGTGTTCCATAGGGACTCTAGAGTAGAGATCCCATTCCCTATGCCATCTTGGCTAGGGTTTTCATGTGGTTTCATAGGGACTCCAGAGTAGAGTACCATTCTCTATGCCAGATGGGAGAGATTCAGTTCTCCAACGATGAGACTTCTTCAGACTCCATTCTCCAGCGATTGAGGACTCCGATGAGGATTGCACACCGCGGCTTTTTCAGTTCGGCCCTTTCAGAGATGGAGCAGTTGTCCACATGTTGTGGCAGGTCAGAGTACTCCGACAGGAGACCCATTTCAGCTGCAGTGACTCTGACAGGCGCAGTACATAGAACATGTTCTCCGGCGAGGAGATTCAATTGATTCACACTCTAGCCCGTTCGTCCTTCTCACCTGCATGGCATGAGAAGCAACATCCTCGACAATAGCCAACCGTTGTGCGCGTTGAGTTGATATTGTCCGTAGTGTGCTGTAGCATGAGTTGAGATTTATTTCTGTTTGTCTAAGCTGAGCATTACATGCTCCAGCTTGAGGGGGGGGGGTGTTGGAGTATTTGTTTATATGTGTCACTTATGTGGGGAGATGGGTAAATGGATCCCTCCAGGATCCATTTACCACATCCAAGTCTTTAGTCCCACATCTACCAGTTAGGAGATGTGGAGACTCAACGGGGACTATATATAGACCCTGACACCCCTTGTATTCATATGATAAAAGCAATGCAACATATGGCCCTTTGAGGCCTTCTCCCGTGGTTTCATCTCGGTCCCTAGGGAGTAGGGTTCCACGTAAAATCTTGTTCTCAGTGTTTCATATTTCTTGATTTAGGGCTCTAAAAATCACTTCCGCATTCCTATTTTCTAACATCAATTGTTTTCCCAGAGAAGGAATTGTTTGCTATTGGTCCTCGTGTGTTTGGATCCGTTGCCTTTGTCCATAATTTTTCTCCTAGAGTCAACAAACTCTCTCTTCAAGCTGTCAAATATGTGTTTGTGGGATATTTTAGGACTCAGAATGGATATAAATGTTATGATCCCCTGCACAGAAAATATTATATCAGTGCTCATGTCACATTTTTTGAGTCCGTAATATTTTTCTCTCCAACAGGTGATTGGTTGACCCCCTCAGACTCTGATAACGAAATATATCTCTCTCCACCATTTATATCATCACCTCCAGTGTCATCACCATCCTCACTCTCTCAGTCTCCTACGCCATCATCTTCATCATCCCCTATCCTATCACCCATTATTCCTATCCCACCATTATCACTTCATTACAGTTGACGACAACCTCCTGATCATGTTCATAGCACGTCATCCAGCACACATGAGGTATGTCATGAATACAATATTTCTAACGATGGATCTAGAGATGTATCTCAGCAGGATATATTGCTGTTGGGTGCAATACAAGAGCTTTTTGGGGATACACCTAACGATCTTGATGTACCCATTGCTATTCAGAAGCAAAGGCATACTTGTGCATCATATCTTATTGCTTCTCAGGTGTCGTTACATGAGACTTCAGGCGATTTATGGTTGCTCTGTTTACTGTGCATATTCCACAGACTTATTAAGAGGCCTTGCAAAATAATCAATGACACAAAGCAATGGAGAAGGAGATGGTCGCGTTACAGTCCCGAGGCACTTGGGCTTTGGTACCTGCACCTAGTGGGTCATCTGTGGTAAGCTGCAATTGGGTCTTTACTGTGAAGTATCATGCTGATGGGAGCCTTGATAGGTACACAGCGAGGTTGGTTGCATGAGGCTTTACTCAGACATATGGGGTGGATTATCTAGACACCTTCTCCCATGTTGCTCGACATTCTACCCTACAGATTCTTCTTTCCATTGTAATGATACATGATTGGTCGTTGTTCCAGCTTGATGCTAAAATACTTTCTTATATGGTGATCTTCAAGAAGAAATCTACATGCAACAGCCTCCAGGGTTCGTTGCTGAGGGGGAATGTCAGCAGGTGTGTAGACTCCATAAGGCAATAAAAACCCTAAACAGAGCCCACGAGCTTGGTTTCAAAAGCTCTCAGATTTGATTGAGTAATATGGGTTCAAAAGGTCGAATGCTGGTCATTCTCTCTTTGTACAGAAAACCTCCAGAGGATCAATGGTTATTATGGTATATGTTGATGATATATTGGTTATAGGTGATGATAGTTAAGGCATAGAAAGGGCAAAAGAATTTCTGCGCAATCAGTTTGTCACCAAAGATCTTTGCACCCTAAGATATTTTATGGGGTTAGACTTTGTCAGGAACCCTGATGACCCAAAGAAAGTATGTCACTGACATGCTAAGTTGAGACATGCATGCTTGGATGTTGACCAACGTCTACACCTAAGGATCCAAGCATGAGATTGTATGATGACGATACATATGAGGTAGATAAGAGAATATATAGAGAGCTGATGGGAAAGCTTCTCTATGTAACCGTCACTAGACCCAACATCTCCTTTGTAGTCAGTCGAGTCAGCCAATTTATAGATGTTAGAGATTGCAGAATATTTCCTTCTTTATATTCTATTGTAATCCCACGAGGGCTTTTATGTTAAGAGAATATTCTATGTGGCTATTTGTTAAGAGAATACTCTATAGAGAATATTCTATATTCTAAAGAATATTCTATAGAATATTCTCCTTTGAGCCCTCTAGGGTTTAGTCCTATATAAGGACCCCTAGACCTCTTGAATAAACAACGAATCATCTTTTCTTATCATTCTTTCACATGGTATCAGAGCAGCGGTCCTAGGCCGGTGTTCTGACCTAATCACCCCTCCGCCACCACCAGCCCTCCAAGTTCATCTACAACCGCGTGCCGCCTCGGGTCTCCGCACCTCCTGCCTTAGGCCCGCGCCGCCTCGGCAGAGCGTCGCCAGGCTGCTCTAGGGCAGCCAGGTACCACCGCCAGGTCGGCCAGGCCTGCCTCGCGCTGCCAGGCGCCTCCGCCAGCCCTCCCAGGGCCTCCTTCCGCCGCCAGGCCGACTCCGCCAGGCCCCCTCTTGTGCCGTCAAACGATCATTGCCTCATCCTTCTTATTTCTTGATGAGGGTTTAGATATTTGATGATAAATTGAGGGAAGATATACTCTCTAGGTCACTTTTTCTTGACTTAAGCCGCCACAATGACGTCTGCCGAGATCAAGCCCACGTACCCTACTTCTTCTTTGCTGGTACAGGGCACTTCTATCAAGTTGAAGGGCTCCGAAAATTATGTTCTATGGTCTCGGTCTTTCAAAGTGTTTGTTGGTGGCCAGTGCAAGAGCTACGTTCTTACAAAAGTTCCACCTGCGGAAACTGATAAGGACTATGAAACATGGTTTGTTGATAATTGTCAGGTTATCACTTGGATGACGAACAGTGTCGATCCAAATATTGCTGCGAATCTTCTTTACAAAGACACCGCTAAGGCAATGTGGGAAAACCTTGAGCGTACATATTCTCAAAAGACGACTAAGTCTCGTCTGTCAGACATATACACAAAAATTTGGTCTGCCACTCAGGGAGAATCAAGTCTTATCGAATATGAGGAACTCCTTATTTTTCAGCCTGCATGTTGTGATAAACAAGTAGGAGATCGTGCTGAATGGCAGGTTTACAGATTTCTCTCGGGGCTAAATCCAAAATATAAGCCTGTGAAAGATCAATTTCTGATGGCTGATACTTTACCTACTCTTGAGACCATCTTTGGACGCTTACAGGAGCTAGAGGCTCCGATTCAGCACTCTACCACCCACACCTCTACAGAGACGATGGCCCACTATACCTCCTCAGGATACAGAGGGCGTCATAACTATCAAGGAGGATGGGGGCGTGACTCAGGACGTGGACGTGGTCGTGAATCTGGACGCAGCCGTGACTCTGGACGCGGACGTGATCGTGGACGTGGTCGTGATTCTTCTGCTCGGTATCCAGCATGTGTACACTGTGGACGCTGGAATCACCCTTCTGATCGCTGCTGGGCAACGTTTGGTATGCAACCTAATGCTAACAATGCCTATGATGAAGTATCGTATGATGCAACTGCAGAAACATCTACTCAGCAAACCAACGAGGCACAAACCCCATTCACTGCTTCTGAATATGCTCGCCTACGACAACTGCTGCAAGAATCTAGCCCTTCTGATAGTAATGCTTCTGCCCCTACTGCTAGCCTGGCTACTACCTCAGGTACAGTAGCAAACTCTGTCTCTGCCTCTAAGCATGCATGGATTATTGATTCTGGAGCCTCTACCCATCTGACGGGAGAAGGAAGTTTGCTAACCTCCTCCCAGCCATCTTCCTCTGTGAAGACTGTTCGGGTTGCTAATGGGGATCATTCCCCAGTGACTGTTGTTGGTACTGTCAACTTTTCTTCCAAGCTGCATCTGACAGATGTTCATTGTGCCCCTGCTTTTCCTCTCAGCCTTCTATCAGTACAGAAGCTATGTCATCAGCTTAACTGTCGTGTTATTTTTGATGAGGTTTGTTGTTATTTTCAGGACATCCGGACGAGGAAGATTTTTGGTGGGGGTCATGAGAGGAACGACCTCTATTACCTCGACATCCCTTCTGATTCCAACTTTGCTGGTGCAATCTCCATCTCTGAAGATCCTTTTCTATGGCACCTTCGTCTTGGTCACCCTTCTGCTAAAGCTCTCTCCATGATGTTCCCTAAACTTTCTATGCTGAAACCCTTTGAGTGCGAAGCATGTCAGTTCGGGAAACATCATCGAGCCTCCTTTCCTGCACGAACTGAGCCTCGCCGCCGTACTCCTTTTGCACTTGTTCACTGTGATATCTGGGGACCCTGTCCGGTCCGAAGTCTAAGTGGTCATAAATATTTTGCTGTCTTTGTGGATGACTACAGTCGATCATCTTGGGTTTTTATGTTAAAGGAACGCTCGGAAATTAACAATATTGTCAAGAATTTCTTTTACTATGTCAAAAACATCTTCTCCACTACTGTTAAAATATTTCGTTCTGATAATGCATTGGAATTTACACAAAATGATTTGACATCCTTCTTTGCTTCCCAGAGTGCTATCCATCAAACCTCTTGCCCATATACCTCCCAACAGAATGGGGTAGCCGAAAGAAAACTTCGACATCTCCACGACATTGCCCGCTCTCTTCTTACCCAAATGAAGGTCCCCAAAACCTATTGGGGAGATGCTATTCTCATTGTTGTCCATCTTATCAACAGAGTTCCCTCTGTCTCCCTAAATGGCTCCACACCCTTTGCCTTATTGTATCCAAATGACTCACCATTTCCTCTACCTCTGCGGATTTTTGGATGCACCGCCTTTGTTCACAACTTTCATACTGCAGACAAATTATCGTCACGTGCAATTAAATGTGTTTTTCTGGGTTATTCCCAAACGAAGAAAGGGTATAGATGCTATGATCCTTGTGGTAAACGCTATTATATATCAGCTGATGTCACCTTTTTCGAACAAACTCGCTTCTTCAATCAAGATGTATCTGACATACCATTAGAACTTCCTCCTCCACCAATTGTCTATAAAAGAAAACATGTGTCCCCTCTTATTCCTGTTCCTCTACCAGGTCCTTTGTTGCAGGAAAATATGCCATCTTCAAGTGGCCCCACCAATACTTCTCTGGATGATCCTCAGGAGCTTCCCATTGCCCTACGCAGAACAAAGAGACAATGCACTATCCATCCTATGTCTAATTTCACGTCCACTGATAGCCTATCATGTTCTGATAAAAGATATGCAGATGCTCTTATGACAATCTCTGTCCCAAGAGACTATCACATTGCATTACAGGACCACGGGTGGCGACGAGCTATGAATGAAGAAATGGATGCTCTCAATTCCAGAGGAACATGGGATCTAGTTCCGTGTCCCGAAGGTGTCAGGCCTGTTGCCTGCAGATGGGTCTTTACTACGAAACATTCTCCAGATGGTTCTATTGACAGACTGAAAGCAAGACTTGTGGCAAAAGGCTTTACACAGACATATGGAGTTGATTACTTCGAGACTTTTTCACCTGTTGCCAGGATGGGGTCTATTCGCACTATCCTCTCTGTAGCTGTGAACAAAGGCTGGCCTGTTTTTCAATTGGATGTCAAGAATGCATTTCTATATGTTGATCTTGAGGAAGAGGTTTACATGATGCAACCCCCAGGTTACGAAGTCGAGGGGGAGTATGTTTGCCGACTTTGCAAAGCAATTTATGGTCTAAAGCAAAGTCCGAGGGCATGGTTTGAGAGACTTAGTTCAGAGATTAGCACTCTGGGCTTTCAGAGAACTACATCTGACCATTCAGTCTTTGTCAGAAAACGATCAACAGGTACTGTCATACTAGCTGTATATGTGGATGACATGGTTGTTACAGGTGATGACGATAAAGGAGTGCTAGAAGTGAAGACTTTTCTGCAAAAGGTTTTTGTCACCAAGGATCTGGGGCAACTTCGCTATTTTCTAGGTATAGAAGTCTTACGCACCAAGAAGGGGCTTCATATGTCACAAAGAAAGTACTGCTTAGATATACTAACTGAAGCAGGATTACTTGGGTGCAAGCCATCTGGCATACCTGCAGAACCAAAGAAACATTCTACACCAGATGATCCTGCCTTTGAAGATACTACAAGATACAGAAGCCTGGTTGGCAAACTTCTGTACCTTACTGTTACTAGGCCAGACATATCATATGCTGTGAATAGAGCTAGCCAACACATGGAGAAACCATGCTACAGCCACTGGCAAGATATTCTTCAGATCCTTCGCTACCTGAAGGAATCCCATGGATGTGGTCTATTCTATGGGGAAAATGGATACACTAAGGTTGCTGCTTATGCTGATGCTGATTATGCAAGCTCACCTGAGGATCGTCGTTCTACGACGGGCTATGCGATGATGGTTGGAGGTAACCTTGTTAGTTGGAGGAGCAAGAAGCAGACGGTGGTTTCCCGATCCAGTGCAGAGGCAGAATATAGGGCAATGGCCCAAGCCACATGCGAAATTACCTGGTTACTGTCTCTTTTGCAAGAACTCAATATTGCTATCACTACTCCTGTTCCTCTATACTGCGATAACAAATCTGCCACTTATATTGCTACAAATCCTGTGTTCCATGAGAGGACCAAACACATTGAGATCGACTGTCATTTTGTTCGTGATGCTGTACGAGAAGGCAAGATTTCTACACCACATATCTCAACAGATCTTCAGCTTGCAGACATATTCACAAAGGCCTTATCAAAGAAGCGCCTTTTTTGGATATCTTCCAAGTTGGGCATGATCGATGGATATGCTCCAACTTGAGGGGGAGTGTTAGAGATTGCAGAATATTTCCTTCTTTATATTCTATTGTAATCCTACGAGGGCTTTTATGTTAAGAGAATATTCTATGTGGCTATTTGTTAAGAGAATATTCTATAGAGAATATTCTATATTCTAAAGAATATTCTATAGAATATTCTCCTTTGAGCCCTCTAGGGTTTAGTCCTATATAAGGACCCCTAGACCTCTTGAATAAACAACGAATCATCTTTTCTTATCATTCTTTCACAATAGAGCAATCACGTCAGGTACATATGGATGCTATACATATGATATTGAGGTATATGAAATCATCACCAGGTGTAGGGCTGTTGTTCAGAAATGGAGAAGATGTCACTATTTCAGCATGCGCAGATGCAAACTACGCTGGCTGCCCTAAGGACAGGAAGCCACGTCAAGCTTTGCTATATTTCTTGGTGGTTCAATTGTTTCTGTGGTAGCCAGATCTAGTGTTGAATCCGAGTACAGGGCTATGACACATACTAGTACAAAAGTGATATGGGTTCGAGCAGTAATAGCTGATCTACATAGATGTACCTCTTTCCATACCACTTAAATGTGATAAGCAGGCCGCTCTATTCATTGCAAATAATCCTGCATTCCATGAGAGGACAAAGCATATTGAAGTTGACTGCCACTATATATGAGATATGGTTCAAAAGGGCTTCATCTCCACGTCTCATGTCAGCTTAGGGGACTAGATGACAAACATCTTTACCAAGACACTGCTCAGAGGACCATTCCAGAAGTGTTCATCCAAGCTGAGCATGATTGATATCTATACTCCATCTTGAGGGGGAGTATAGAGATATATTTATGTTTATGTATTGTTTTCTCAGTTTTCTTTTCCTTTGGTTATCTTATGTAATTTACACAGAAGCAAATCACCACAAGCAAACCACTATACACAGAAGTTTAGATAGGTTCACCTATCTTGGGGCTACGTCCTGTGCCTGAGATTGGCTTATCCAAGGCATACAAACACTTTACTTAATGAACTAGTTCTTGTGGACTCCAAATTGTCTTACAAGCACCGAACTTACTAGTATTTATTTTCTACACAAAAAGAAAGGCTTTTACACAGAATGTCTCGAGGTATACAACCTCAGTTAAATTCATCTTCAACACAAGAAAGGTTTTTACACGGAACGCCTCTATGTACACAACCTGGCCAAGGGTTTCTCTTCCTTTTGAGAATAAAGGCCTTTATACAAAACACCTTTTAGTCAACAATATGATACGATACAATTATTCTAATAATTCTTTTTTCATGCATAAATGCAAATGCAAATCGAGAGTGACTTCGGATTAGACAGCTTTGTGAGTGATTACATGATGAGAGACTGATAGCACTTTGTTTTGGCTAAATCTTCTTTTGAGCACACATGATTCTCTCTCTCACTAGAATAGAGAGTGCAGTTGTGAGTGGAGAGTGCACATCAATTAAACTGTTGGTTTGAGCAGAACTAATACTATATGAACCCAACAAGTGAAAACTGGTTAATCGGACTAGTCCAGACCAGTTTTAATGACACTGGCCAGGCCTTGATTATGAACATATTTATGACAAGAAGAACCGCAATCCTTTAGGCATAATTGCATCTGTTCAGAGAATCCTGTAGCTTAGGAAAGTGGAAACTTGAATGAATAAGTATAGGGACGTTATCATAGCACACTTGAGGGGTGACTCCACCCAAGGAAGATTTGTCCCGATTTCTAAAGGGCAGTAACATATAAAAGGGAATAAAAGAATCAGATGCTATCCATGCTCTGTGAAGTTGTAAACATATATTACTGAAAAGTACATCTGCTTCTGCATATGGAGATGCCTACTAGCCTAATTTAAACCTGTAAAGGATAATATTTAATAAAACACTCCATAATCGAAGAAATAATTGCTTTTCTTATTTTCTATTTGCTACAAACCACATTAGAGACACCTCCCTATTAATGTATGCGTCCATAATTAGGTAATTAGATCCCTCCAAGGTCCAACTACCACATGCACATATGCTATTCCCACATCGTCTATTAGTGGGACTTGTTCATTATAGTGGGGCTACATAAGAAGCCTCATACCTTATGTCCAATGGGAGAGTTCAATATACACATAAGCCATTTGAGGTGGTTAAATTCCGCTCCTCTATGGAGTAGCGTTTCACGTAAAATCTTGTGTTATTTATGTTCTTTATCATATCTATTATTAGGATTTCGTTGTCGTTTTCTGCACTCTCTTGTGTTTTGACAAATATACCATGTTGATGGAGCAACTTCCATTTTTAGTGAATCTAAATTAATAACTCTGTGCGTCCCATTTAATGTGAAACTTTTGAAAAAAGTTATTTGTTCATGCATTTTGGTAGATCTATAATATACTTCAGAAAAGTCACATATCTATTGTCATTGGATTGAAAGTAGTTGTAACCATGTGCCCAGGATGTTGCTTACAAGCCCCAGGAGTTCTATGTTAAGACTCGAAAATGTGAGCCAGACGCTGGTAGTAAAATTGTTAAAGTATGCGAGAGGCAAGTATTATATTGTGAAGTTGTCTCACAGTGCAAGGGTTGAAATTTTCAATCTTGCATTCAATTTACTTTTCTACTATAATGTAAACTATATGGTATGCTTTATTAAAGTAGCTCTACATCTAACAATTATTTTCTCAATCTGACATTTGTTCTTTTTTTTGTGGGTTCATATTCTTATGTTAGGCTGCGAGATCAAAATGGTCATGTTATTGAGCATACTCAGGTGCACTGAAATATCTCTTGCATTATCTCCTTGTATTGTACATATTGGATTTACTAGTCTGTAATATACATCGACTTTCCATTTCGGCCAATCTGGAGTAGATTTTTTTATAAAGATTTCTTCATCACTCGTCATAAGCTCGTCAATACTTGAGAAATAAATAAGATGCATGTCAGTTTGGATTCATTATTTTGAATTTATGAATTCAATATCTGGTTAAATTATCATTATTTATAAATTACCCATGACAAAGGTTGTTTTGTAGCCCATCTGCTGTCCTTGTGGGCTACAACGCCGCATTCCATCTTCCTGTGGAAACATTTGTAAGTAATTGTGGGTCCAGCACAACATCTCTTTTCATTTGTTTGGAATACTAAATTTTCTTTATGTTAATTTTCTATATAATTTTAGTTGAAAAAATGTTGAAAGGCAAGGCCAATACTGCTCACTGTCTTCGATTTCCAGGTGATTGGTATGTTCACTCTGTTATGATTTATTGAATGGGACCATGTAATGTAGAAAATGTAGACGTAGTTTAGTATACTTGTCATAATAATGATAATTTAAAGCTCCCACGCTTTCTTAAAGCATATTCCATTCACATTATCTTGAATAAGACTCACTTATTTTGATTTACACCTGTAAAATGACTATGATGGGAATTTATTTTAGTAATTGTACTGCAGAAATAACCCGGCCATGTCAGTCCTAAGCCCAGGTAAATTGAGGAGGGTTGCACGTTAGGTATCCAACAACCAACACAAGAGAGACAAATTCCTAAATAGTGCTCTTTTTAAAAATACAAAACGAACTCTTAAAAAATGAAGAATGCAGATACATAATCAAAGATAATGAATAAACATGATGGAACACCTGGATTTTACGTGGAACCCTACTCCCTAAGGAGTGGTATGAAACCACGGAACGCCTCAAAGGGCTGATGTGTTCATTCACTTTTCGCATTTGATACAATGGATCTGGGGCTTCTTATATAGCCCGCACTGACCCTCCAAGTCCCATAGATAGTAGATGTGGGACTAAACTACTGGATGTGGTAATTGGACCTTGGAGGAATCCAATTATCCATCTACACAAGTGTAACACATATTTACAACACTCCCCCTCAAGGTGGAACATACAATGCTCAACTTGGACAAACAGAAAGAAATCTCAATGCATACACAATTGTCAGTTGCTGTCGAGGACATTGCTTCTCGTGCTGTGCAGGTGAGGAGGAAAAAACAGGCTGAAGTGTGAGTCGAATTGAGTCTCCTCATTGGAGAACATGTGCTCTGTACTGCGCCTGTCAAAGTCATAGAAACTGAATGAGGCTCCTTGTCGGAGTACTATTGCCCGTCACATGTAGAAGACTGAATCATGTGGACAACTGCTCCATCTCTAAAGGGTCGAACTGAAGAAGTCGTGGAATCATCCTCGTCGGAGTCCACAGTCGTTGGAGAATGGAGTCTGAAAATGCCTCTCGTCGGAGAACTGGGTCTCTCCCATACTGGCTCAAAGAATGTGATCTCTACTCTGGAGTCCCTATTAAACCAAATGAAAACCCTAGTCCACAATGGCGTAGAGGATGAGATCTATATTGTGGAGTCCTTATGGATCACATGAAAACTTTGAGATGAAAAACAAAGATGGGGACCATACAAATAATGATCTCAAACTTGTGCGAATCAAACTGAAGACTCGAAACCAATCTGATTGTCGAGTCTGAAATTAAAAATTTGTAGAGTTTGAAATCTGGTTTGGAGAATCGGAATCAGACCTGTAATTCTACACAATACTTCCCCTTTCTCCCATACTTATCGGAAAACAATAACATCGACAAAGTTGAAAGAAGACAACAAAATGGGAAGAAACGAAAACACAATAAGCCGTTAATTATTTGTTCTATTTTTCGATTTCTTATGTACGGCTTTTTGTACGTAGCCTTTTCAAACCAAAAAATCATCTCTCTCCTTTTTTCGATAGCCATTCATCATTTTTTTTCTCAATAAGTCGTTTCCCCTTTCTCGGCTCTTCTCTTCTTTTTTTTAATGAACTCACAACCCATTTGGGCCCTTACAATAGCAACCTTTTTTAAAGCAGTTGGGCCCATTAGGGTTGAAAATAAGACCCCTTTTTTTAATAGAAGGGCAACGACATCGAGCATCACCCCTCTGGAATAGGGTTCCTGAATTGGGAAATCACGATGTGCCACCTGTGCCTGGAATCGTTGCGCCTGCGACGAGCGTCACCGCCCGGATATGTACCGCCTCCTGAGGGTGGCACTGCCTCACGTGGAAGGACTGCACGTGACGGATGTTGCCTCTAGATGCGTCTGGAGTAGGAGCTCAATTGGAGATGCTCGTCAAGTTGTCATTATTTGGAGATGCGTCTGGAGATGTCACTAGAAGTGGAGAGGAGGGTGACGTTGTTGCTTGTTGGGAGGATGAGGGCGGCGTCACTTGGAGTTCTTTAGACGCCGCCTACTGCAAACTGGAGAAGATGTCGCCTCTCCCTGGAAGAAGTAGATCGTCTGCAGCTCTCGAGCGCGATGGAGGCTGCGAGCGATGGGGCTTCTTCATCGAGAGCCGTCAAGAGGCTTCATCGGAGGGTGATGCATGCCTGGATGTTGGAGGTGCGCGCGAGGATCTTGCCATCGCCATGGAAGATGGTCATCTTCTTCATTTTTTAATAGAAATGATGTGCGAGGGCACCGCCTGGGGTTGATCCATGGTGGAGTAGCGATACCACTGGAAAATGTAGAAGTGGGTTGTGGCTGGAAGAAGAGGCGGAGCCTAGATCTGCTGTTTGGAGGAGGTGATGTCTCTGCCAGATTGGAGATGTGCTACAACTGGAAGAAAGATGATGCATGCTTGGTATCATGCGTGCAGTGGGTGCAGTGGGCATGAGATCCCTGATCTCGATCCAGCTCGGTGCAACACATATCTCAAACACAGAAAGCCAACACAGAATTAAGGTTTTAAGAAACCCTAGAATTGAATCTCAATTCAAACTTGATCAAACAAATTAAGAACATAAAAAAATAAACCCTCGAGAACCAAATCGCTCTGATACCATGTTAGAAAACGACGAATGCAGAAACGTAATCAGAGATAAAGAATAAACATGATGGAGTGCTCGAATTTTACAAGGAACCCTACTCCCTAAGGAGCGGGATGAAACCAAGAGAGAACACCTCAAAGGGATGATGTGTTCATTCACTTTTCTCATCTGGTATAATGGGCCTGGAGCTTCTTATATAACCTCCACTGACCCTCCAAGGCCTCAGATAGTAGATGTGGGACTAAACCACTAGATATGATAATTGGACCCTGGAGGGATCCAATTACCCATATACACAGGAGTGACACATGAAAATGAAGAATGCGGAAGCGTAATATCAGAGATAGAGAATAAACAATACGAACAACGAGATTTTACATGGAACCCTACTCCATAAGGAGCGGGATGAATCCACGGGAGAACACCACGAAGGATTGATTCTTCTATTAAAGTTTCTCATCAGGTACAATGAGTATGGGACTTCCTATATAGCTTTCACTGACTCTAGAAGTCCCACAACTAGTAGATGTGGGACTAAACATAAGAGGATATGGTAATTGGACCCTGGAGGGATCCAATTACCCACATATATGACACATATACTCCAACAAGAATACTATTTAAGAATTTATCTCAATATTGTTCAGATCTTTTCAATATGGATTTCAACAAGCATTTAGGGTGCGTTTGGTTCGTGGGTTATCCAGCGGTGGATAACCCAGTTTTGTGTTTGTGTGTTTGGTTGGTGGGTTAAAGGTTGGGAGGGTTTGTGTGATGTGATTGTATTGGAATTTGAAAAAGTTGGTAGTTATTATGATATGATTGTACTGAAATTTGAAAAAGTTGGTGGTTGTTGTGATGTAATTGTATTGAAGTTTGGAATAGTGAGTAGAAGTTGAGTATTTTACGATTTTTAGATGATATGATGGTATAATATATAATTTTTTGATGGGAAGGGAGTGGGCCCCACTAGTGGGTTAAAAGTGGGGGTTTTGGGGGGTTACCCACCCAAAGTGGGGGGTAACCCCCCAACCAAACACACCCTTAGATTTTATTGGGATGTTCCCTACTAGCGACATGTTGCACCGTTCGAATGCAATGAGAAGTTGACAAGGGTTGCTACATCGTTGCCCGGATGTAGTTCAAAGTATGCAAGGGTTCTTGCATGACGAATGCATGTGAGTAAATAAGCTAGTTCCACTACATTGCCACCTGGATGCAGTATAAGGTTTGCGAGGGTTCTCGCATGATGGACGCATGCAATAAAGAAGTTAGTCCAAAAAAGGTTGCAAATGAAGTTGTGGATAGGTACTTGGAATATTGACACTTTGACTGGAAAACCGATGGAGATAAAAAATACGATGGAAAGAAGGAAGATTCAGATACTATGTCTGTAAGAGACAAATTGAACTGGAGGGAAATCAAGGGAGATTGAGAAGACATGCTTTAAACTTTGGTATTCAGGTAAAGATAAGGGCGTAAATGGTGTTGGGGTGGTTGTTCATAAGGATTTGAAAGATAGTGTGATTGAGATGCAAAGATTCGAGGATCGGATTATTTTGCTAAAATTGGTGCTCAAAGAAGAAATTTTGAATAACATCTCAGTTTATGTACCGCAAATTGGTTTAGATGAAAGGATTAAAAAGCTTTTTGGGAGGATTTGGATTAGATTATGCAATGAGTCCCATAAAGAGAGATGATTTGCATATGTGGATATCTTAATGGACATGTCCGAAAGGATACTTCAGGATATGCTAGTGTTCATGTAGGGCATAGCTTCAGGATAGAAATGAAGAGCGAAAAGTCATTTTGGATTTTGTAGCGACTTATGATCCTTTCATAACAAACACTCTCTTTAAGAAGAGGGAGGAACATTTAAGTACTTATAAGAGTGACCCGGCCAGAACACA